>JAMSGN010000010.1:0-71703 GCA_030462905.1 Jamesozyma gamospora
TCTTATTCCTCGTGGCCCAATGGTCACGGCGTCTGGCTACGAACCAGAAGATTCCAGGTTCGAGTCCTGGCGGGGAAGAATTTATTTTTGTTGTCTGTAATAATTGTGAAATTTGTATGCGTTTGCTATTTGGTTACTATTAGATGGTTTTTTTTTTTGACAGAAACATAATAGTAGAAGAGTTTATTATTTTTTTCGTATTTATTGTTTTCTAAGAAGCTTTTTTTCTTATTGCGTTAGCTATAGTGTGAATAATATAGTGAGATAAGCAAAAAAAGCAAATGTATTGTAAAGCTTGCATGACTTCCAGCGGTGTTGCATATTTTGAATAAGTAGAAAGATGATTTTATCGTTGTGAATTATCACCAATAGCCACAAATAAAGGGCTTAAACCATAATTGAACTTTTACTTTGTTGTTTTCTTCATGCTCTTTGATTTAAGAAATAACACATGCGTTAAAACTTATTCATAACTTCAATTGTAATTGCAAGACAAATTTTTCTGTCAAGGAAAATGTTCATTTAGTTACTTGTATATACTGGATTAACGATTTATATTTCCATTAGTTAACTTGAGTATACCAACTCAATAAACAGGATGGGCTTTCCTGCTTACGTGAGGGGTGTTTAACTACTATTAAATCATATTAAAAAAGTATAAACTTGTCAATAGTAACTTACCTCTACATACAAAATCTTTACACACTAGACACATTTCATTAGTTATAGTCAACAAAAAGATTTATAACTGAATCTTAGCCTTAGCTTATCTAATCGAAAAATTTTCACAACCATCTTTCATTAGATTATCTTTGTTCATTTTCGAAACGGATAGTAATTTGAGAAAGTCAGATCTCTCCTTCACGTTACCAAAAACATTGTGATATGTGCAAGCCATTTTTAGATAAAACGCGTAGCAAATTATTCTATTCTTTTTGTTTCTGATGATCTTTTTCTGTGGTGGGGCTTTTACTAGCGGGCCGTAACATCATTTTAGAAGGAATGTGAGACAGCAAGTATTATTTCCTCTATTAATAAAAGCCACTCTTTAGTATCAAAAATAATTTATAATTAGGATATAAAACATCATTCTTTAGGAAATCTTGAATAAAATCATACCAGATTATGAGTTTTATTTGGGGATCAAAGACAACTAAAACTTCAAATAAAGAAAGTCTTTCTAACGGAATTGACAATGCAATCTACGCAAAGAAAGAAGAAAAACCATCAACCAAAAATACAGCTAATTATTCGTTGAAAGATTTTCCAAGAATATTAGAACGAAGATTTGGAGAAAGTTTAGGTTATAGAACAACTTTGCTAAATGATTTAGTTTCAGGTGATAAACTAGGTCTTGGTCCACCAGACATGGTGCATATGACATTATTTGATAAATTTCATCAAGAAGAAGTTGGTGAATATTTTTATATTACCGGCATTGATGTATCAAGTGAATTGATGCCAATTGCGTTTTTAAAAATGTTAAAATTGGAGGACCAGAATTTACAGGATAGTCATATTTCAACATTTTGTTGTACAAATATTTTTAGCAAACTTGATTTAAGAATAAGATATGAAGCTGACAACACATTTCAAGTAACGACAATCGATTGTTTAGCAGGTACTACTCATGCTCAATTAAGTGATTTAATATGGGAAGAAACTTTTGTTAGTTGTTGTATGAGAAGTCTGATAATCAATGTTGATCCGGAAAGAAAATTACCTGGTTTGGTCGAATATCCATTAGCCATTGAAAATGGTGGAATTTCAAGTTCTAAAAGAATAATTAGAAGCTTTTGCAAATTTTTACCAAAATGTTTAGAAACTGGTTGGGACACAACTCAAAGTATCCATCCGACCATATTACATAATTATCTTATGAAATCACTTTTATTATTTTTATCTGTTTGCCCGAATTTAGTTGATTATGCTGTTGTAATTTTAAAAGAACTAATAAATTCTGATAGTGTAAATTCTCTTTATTATAAGATCGCTATAATATGTATTTTAGAACAAAATGATGATAGAGATTTAGAATTAATTAAATATTTGAATGACACATTGTCACCACTTTTGCAATTATTAGACACGTTGAAACCGAGAGATAATAATTCTTTCCAATTATTAAATTGTATTTCTAGTTTATTAAACATGCAAGCAAAATTTTTGATAAAAAGGAATGATTACGAACTAGCTTTATCAATTGCAAAAATGTCCACAGAATTATCTCTTGATTCTCCTGCTTCTTGGTATTATTTAGCCAAATGCTATATTAACTTAGACGATTATCACAATGCTTTGCTTGCTATCAATTCTATGCCAAATTTGCCATCCATAGATAAGAATAAGAAAGCTTTATTTAATATTCCAATATTATTTGATTACTATAAGAGACCACTTGGTAATAGTCGTGAATGTATGGAATTAAATTCAAAGGAATTTAACAATTTGAGTGGAACCATGAAAAATTGGAAAGAAAATAAGTTACGTGAATTAATATTTGGTAGAATTGTAATGCCTAATGAATCTAGAAGAGGTTATATCAAAAGTATTTGGGAAAATGCATGTACTGATATTGGTCCGGTCTATGGTCCACAATCATGTAATTTAATTAATTTTGTCTCGCCACAGGAAGTAAAATCTATTGGAGATACAAGTCTTCTTGCAAGAAATACTGTTGCAAATCAATCTAGTTGGTTTCAGAAAAAAGTTTGTGAGCTGTTGATGAACCTTGTTGCAAGAATAGGTTGGAATGAGTTGTTAAAATTAAGGACTGACGTGTTTGTGATGGAACGTGAATATTCTGGTAATTCTGATTTTGTAAATAAGGTCAACAAAACCATACCTTTAGAGGTTAGAAAGAAGAGGATTTGTGAAAGATGGTTAGATCAACTTTTTTTAAATTTGTATGAAGATCTAAGAGTCAGCAAAACTACTCTTGAAATCAGAGAAGTAAAGTATAGTGGTTTGGAATGGGAACTTCTAGGACTTACAATGTTAAGGACATGGAATTGGAAAGACGCAATTGCCTGCCTTAGAACAAGTATTTTAGCAAGGTTTGATATAGTTAGTAGCAGGCATATTTTAAATTTGTTTTTAGAAACAGATTATGAAGGTACAACCATGGTAGACTTGGATTTAATAATTGAAATAGTAACCCAGAAGATTTCTTATGAAAGTAGATTTTACGATTCATTCCAATTAATGAATTTAAAAGTTTTATTTAAACTGACATCTATCCTTGGACTAAACGTGCTGAAGAGCAGAATCAATGCAATGCCATTTGCCGAACGTCCTTTGATAGCACTGACTGATGGTATGTTAGAATGGGTACACGACATGACCATGGATTAATAAATATCCTCTATATACTCTGTATATACTTGCTGTTATTCAGCGAGACGGGTAACCTCAGCAAAGCGCTGAGAATTTTGACTTACCTTTTTCTTACAAATGTCACCAGGCACCAACGACTTTTTCGCCCTGCGAGTGCCAAATTTTCTAGATTTTTTCAGCATAACCCGAGGGCATCGACAATCGCAATTGAAAGGTGCTTTTACTTGAATAATTTTATTATAGGAAGCAAAAATAGCTGTTACGGAAGCAGAAATTTTAACTGCGTTTCATTAATATCTACAAAACAAACTTCATTTTATAGCTTACATAACTATACCAAATAGTATTATCGCTCAGACTTTAGAAGTGAAATATTGTTTACAAAGATTTGTGTATATACCAACAAATTTTTTTTTTCCTTTTAATTGCTGTTAACCACTTCAGTACCAATAAATCACACTAGGCACAAGAAAACTAATAAAAACATTAAACTTTATGTCGGGTTCTTTTTGGAAATTTGGATCAGAATTTTCGAGTGAATCACCAATATCAAGATTATTAAGTACAGCATTCATTAAGATTCATAAGAATACGCACCCTGACCTTGGAGAAGAAGAAAGCGATGATGGAAGTACTTTACATAAGATAAATTCTCAATCAAAATTATATACGAGTGAAGATGATAATCATAATGATATCCCTGAAAGCGAAGAAGATTGTAAAGACTATCATCCCAATTTAGAAGTGCTTGATGATCTTTTGGATGATGTGGATCTTTACACAGAACTAATGTGCTCAAATTCTCACCTTTTAAATTATTTGAAATATCCCGAAGTATTATCTAAACTTATGGATTATGTTCTTATCGATAATAAAAATCAAAATGACGATGATACTATGATATCAAGAAAAAATGAAGATGCTGATATGTTAAAAGACGATTCATCTCCAAACACACTCCGGGATGACCAAAACTTAACTAAAAATGGCATTTTGCATGAAGCAGATTCAAAGATAGATATAGAAGAAGAAGAAAAAGAAAATGAACGAGAAGAAGAAGAGGAAGAGGAAGACCAAGAAGAAGAGGAAGAAAATGATGATATTGAAGGTAGGCGATTAAATATGGCTGTAGAAATTCTTTCTGCAGATATTTGGCCAATATCTACAGCCTTAATATCTGACATGAAATTATTAAGGAAGCTTTGGTCAATAACTGTTAATACGGAAACAATATCGATGGAATCCTCTACTAATTTCATGAAGATTAACGAACGTTTACTTGAAGCTGATATGAACAGCATGATTGACTTTATACTTTCTCAAGAAGATTTAATCGAAAGATTTTTAGATCATATTGATAATTTACCATTAATGGATTTTTTACTAAAAGTTATTTCTACAGATAAACCAGATGCCCCAAATGGTGTTATTCAAGAATTAAAATTACAAAATGAAATCACAAAATTGGTAAATTTACTAGGTCCAGATTATGATCCATCAATTCAATCAGCTGCAGCAGATTTCTTAAAAGCATTAATTGCTATTAGTGGTAATTGTACGGATGAGGTGGCTTCTGGAATTGGACCAAACGAATTGATTAGACAATTAGCATCAACGGAAATTATGGAAACCTTGATTAATATCATGTTGAATGGTGGAACATCTTTAAGTAATGGTGTTGGTATCATTATTGAATTAATTCGAAAAAATAATTCTGACTATGATTTCGTACAGGTTATGTACACTACTTTGCACACTCATCCGCCAAATGATAGAGATCCAATATATCTGGGGTATATGCTGAACTTATTTGCAGAAAATATACCGAAATTTAACAATATTTTAGTAGAAAGTACTACTCCAATTTTGGATACATCTTTTGGAAGAATTGAACCTTTAGGGTTTGAAAGATTCAAAATTTGTGAATTAATTGCTGAATTGCTTCATTGTTCAAATATGAGTCTACTTAATGAAAAAAAAGGCGAGACAATTGTGCGAGAAAGAGATATAATCAGAGAAAAGATACTGGCGGGAGCCCTAAATGAAAATGATTCATTTGACGAAGCTGTGCCAAAATTGGAATCTGAAGGGGAAGAAGTAACAACTAAATTAAATTCTTTACAATTAGAAAATGGTCAATTTGACACGGATAAAGACTTAACATTAATTGAAAACGAAAACGAATTTGATATAGAAACGGATACCGAAAGCAAGGGAGAGAATGAGAGAATATCTGATTCTGAAAGAGCTGAAAAGAAATTACGGGATACATCAGTAGTTGGTGACAAGTTAAAGATGGCCTTGTTTGATACTCAAATTATTACTACTATTTTAGAAATGTTTTTTCATTTTTCATGGAATAATTTTTTGCATAATGTTATATTTGATATTATTCAACAAATTTTTAATGGACCTTTGAAAAATGGTTATAATATTTTTTTATTAAAAGATTTATTACAAAGAAGTGAAATTACCAATTTAATCATTGACGGTGAAAAAGAATGTAGAATACAGGAAACTGAAAGTAATTTGAGACTAGGATATATGGGTCATTTAACTTTAATTGCTGAAGAAATTGTTAAGTTTTCTGCTTACGTAGATGAGATGAAAATTTCGTTTTCCACATCTGTAATTTCTGATTGTCTAAATAATTTTAGGTGGAAAGAATTTGTGAACACTGTTTTAATGGAAACAAGAGAAAAATATGATACGGTTCTTGGTGAAGCGATAACCGAAGAAAAAGAAGATAATTTTGATGAAGATAGTGATGATTCTCCTGAAAATATCAATTACAATGAACACAACGAAGATGAAGATGAGGATATGTACGCCAGTGAGAAAATTTCGCCTGAAAGAGATTCTAACAATAGTTTAAATTATTATGATAATAAAAAAAATGATGATGATGACAATGATTATGGGGAATATTCTGAAAAAGTTTCAAAGACCTATTATGAATATTCAAATAAGAAGAGCTTAGTAACTTATGATTCTCTTGAAGAACCTGGTTCTTCTAATGAACATGTAGATGAAAATGACAATTTAAATGCTCAATCTACTGAAGAGAATGATAATGAAGACAGTCGGTTTGATAAATATATGTCTAATCAATTAGGCAGAACATTTAGTGGGTCTTTTCAAACAAATGATGATCTTATCGATGATGAACTTGGGGAACACAAAAACTCTGATAAAGAAAATAAATCTGAAATAAAGAATGCGGAATTTGACACATGGAGCAAGGGATCAGGCTCGTTTTTATTAAATGGGTTATGTAAAAGATCATCTCCAGTGTCTCCAGAATTACACGATGAAGATATATTTCAACACCAATTTGAACTTGATGGGTCTAGATTAGTTTTAGATAATGATAATAATAGTGACGATGACGATGAAGACAATGATGGATACATGGACCTAAATGAGCATGGTCAGTCATATACAAGAGCTAATCATGCATTATATTCTGATATTGGTATTTTAAATTCCTTGCATATGAAAAAAGGTTCATTTTATTCCCAATCTTTTTGCGGTTCAGATAATGAATTTAGTGACGATAGTGATGCAGAATTAGAAGAAAATTCAGATGATGACGACGATGAATTATTGGACAATGATGAAAACTATCAAAGTTATTCATTATGTCGTACCAAGAGCAAAGATATAATATATTAGGGTACTAAATCAAGAAAAAAAATTGTTTTTTACTTCAAAAAACAAAAGGGTTAATATATATGTGTAAAATTAGGTTATTGGAATTAAACCTATTTATCAACGGACAAAATTAAAAGCATTCAATCATTTTTTTTTTTATGTGTAAAATAATTTGTAATTGTTATTATTGACAGGAACAGGAAACTAATTATTCTAAAATTTTTCTTATACAATTCTTGCTATTGCATTTTGGTTACGAAGTGCATATCTAATATATTCTCAACAAAATGTCTCCTCCATAACACTTTGCGAGCGCATAAAATATTTTTCACTTCAGACGTGACGTGGAGTATTAAAAGGAGACTTCGAGATTTGTGAAATTTGATGGCACCTATAGGAAAAGACAAAAAAAACAACCAGAAGTGATTCATTCTAAAATGGCTAAGAAAATAATATCTCCATTTTCTCCACTAGCATTATACAATCTAATTTCAGCATTTGGCTGGAGTTACATTTTATACTGTGTTTTGAATATATATCCTAAAGTTGGACAACCAGCTTTTTATGACCAAACAAAGGACGTTGTTACATTTGTACAATGTGGTGCTGTCATTGAAATTTTAAACTCACTTTTAGGTATTGTCCGTTCTCCAATTGTCACTACTGTTGCTCAAGTATCTTCCAGATTATTAATTGTCATTGGTATCTTTAAATATTTACCAGAAACCCCAGCAACTGGTAGTTTTGCATACGTTACACTTTTATTAGCTTGGTCAATTACTGAGGTTGTTAGATACTTATTTTACTTTTTCACTTTGGTTTCTGAGAAAGGTGCTCCAAAGATTTTGTTGTTATTGAGATATAACTTATTCTGGGTCTTATATCCAACCGGTGTTGCTAGTGAATTGATTCTCATATATTCCTCTTTACCATTGGCTGAAAAATACTATTCAAGCACTTTTAAGTACACATTAATTTTTTCTATGCTTACTTATATTCCAGGTCTTCCAATGCTTTTTATGCATATGGTTTCTCAAAGAAACAAAGTCATGAAATCCTTAAGAGAAAATAGAAGAAGCAAGAAAGATTGAAATAAGTAATGAAAAATTTTTATTTTTTTTTTCAATTGATCACTATAACTATTTCAATGACATAGCATTGACAAGGTTATTCCTTTATATATATATATGTTTGTATAGCAATGAATTCTTATTACTCTCAGATTTGCCTTGATGTAACCCTGCCACAATATTTTTTTTTTTTTAATCAAAATCTTGATAATTTAGAAATCTGAAATTTTGTTAGCAAGTAAACGTTAAAGAAAAAAAGTAGGAAAATTCTATAGTTAGTGAAAAAGTTCTGAAAAACAATATTGAGTAAAACAAAGATGTTTTTAAAATCATTACTTCAGAGCTCATTTTCTCCTTCTTACATAAGACCATTAAGAACAATATTACCAAACTTAAAGACAACTTTAGCAAGACACAACAGTACCATTGCAGATATAACAAAAGCTGAAACACCAATTAAACAAGAAGAAAAAAATTTTGATCTTACTCCTTTAAAATTTTCTAATGAATTATATGCAGTTTTTAGAATACATAATAGACCTTACGTGGTGACTAAAGGTGATAGAGTTATTTTACCATTTAAGGTTAAACAGGCAGAGGTAGGTGATATTTTAAATTTAACTAATGTGACAACTATTGGATCTAGAAACTACAAACTGGTTGATAATCCCATCGACAAATCTTTATTTAACTTGAAAGCTACTGTTCTAGAAAAGACAAAACGTAAGTTTGAAATAAGGGAAGTTACAAAGAGAAGACAGAGAAGAGTTCGTCATGTAAAGAGAAAAGGAGATTTAACGATTATTAGAATCAACGAATTGTCGATTAATTAATGGAATTATTATTTATAAAGATATCTACAAGTTTTTATATTATGTATCTCCCATATTTATCACAATCCTGTAAATAAAATAAAAATAGTAATTCAGAGGTTCGAAACGCAAAACGCGCAAAAAGCGAAGGTTTGTTGTAGTTCGTGCGATCTTTGAGTTTATATATAGCAGATCAATAACAAAGAGGCAATTTGGTTACAAGAGGTGTAGCAGCGTAGAAGTATCTTCAAATATATAAAAGCTTCTCCTTAATAAACAGGAAGTGTCTGTAACAGAGACATATACAGAACAAAAATGTCTTTTATAAAAAAGATTGCTGGAGGAAGTCACACTCACTCTCGGTCACATTCTAGCTCATCGACCAGATCATTTACCCAACAATCCTCACTCGCAGGCACAAAAAAAGCTGGTAATAGAAATTCAGAGGATATGGCGAAGAAAATTGTCACATTAGAGCCGAATTCTAATAATATATCCAATGTTCCAATTCCAGATAATAATGCTGCTGTAGGAAAACCAGCTCTAAATGAAAATCCCACACTTTCATTATCAGACGAATTACCTATTCACACGATGGAAAACTTACAGCAAAGTACCCCTACATCGTTACCATCTCCCACATCTGCTTACCCATTGGCTAATGAGAATCCTATAGCTTTATATGGCAACTCAAGAAAATCCTCTGGAAATAGTGTAAACAGTTTGTCATTTGATAAATTAATAATATCTTGGGATCCAACTGATCCTCAAGAGTGGAATCATCAACGTGTTTTATCCTGGTTAAAATTTCATGAATTCCCAGAGTCATGGATTAAAACATTTAAAAGATTTCAATTATATGAACAGAGATTTATGAAGTTGCTTGCTTATGAAAATTATTTAGTTTATGAAAAATATCTCACGCAAAATAAACTGGCATCTTTTGAAAGATTTCAAGATTTGTTAAAAAAGACAATGACCAAAAGTGTCTCTGATAGCCATCACATTAAGCGAAAAAGCACTGAGAAAATTAGCAAGTCAAAGGGTTCTAACGACTATACAAAATCTAAACAAAGACCTGAAAAGAATTTTCATGATACTTCGAGTCTTAAAGTTACCAATGAAAGTACATTAACACCAAGTAAATCGGTTCCAGGTAAAAACAATGAAAAAACTAAATCACAACCGGTAAGAACTCATCAAAAAACAAAAAGTTCTAGCTCTTTATATAGAAAAAGTTTCATCTCTTTGAGAGGATCATCATCTAATCATTCTTCATATAGTAAGACACCACCATCTAAAATAAAACTGAAAATTCCATCTAGGCCTCCATCTTTGATAGACACAAATGCCACGCCAACAAAGTCTAACACGCCGCCCTTATCACCATCATATCCTAGTATTTTCAGAAGACATCAAAAAAGCAGTTCTTCAGAATCTTCATTACTCAATGCTATTTTTGGTTCCTCACATAACACTCCAACAACAGCAAAGAGTCATACAAACAATATCCAAAGTATTAATACATCAGTAGCAAACAATCCCGTTAATAAACCCAACGAAAATACTTTAAAACCTTGTATTTCTAATAATAATGCTTATCCTGGTTCAAAAGCAATGACTACTTCAGAAATTTATTATGAAGAACCATCAGCAACATATAAAAAAAATGTTTCTAGCGAAAATTTGAAGAAAATAAAGAACTCCAGTCATGAACCAACTACGAAATTACCTTTGAAACATCGGGCATCCGAAGATAAAGAAAATCTATGGGGAAAAATAAAAAGGAAGAGCCAATTTGGTAGTATTCCACCTTCAGCTTCTACAACGTTACCTTTATCACAACCTGCAACTTCAAACATCCCAATATTAACATCTAAAAAGTCAACCGAGACTTTACAATCTGTCATTAAACAAGAACCTTCTATTTTTAATGCAGACACAAACAAAACTTCAAACAAAGTGAAAGGAACCATAAAAGAGAAAGAAAAAAGTACATTGGGCGATAAAGGATACGTCTTAAATCAAAAATATTTTCCCATTAAAGAAAACGAAATTGGAAATGGCGAAAACTGCTATATTTTAGTAACAAAGGATAATAAATCATTTATTCCAATTAATATCTCTACTATCAATACTTTGGACGCATTCAAAGATATGGTAAATATTAAGTTAAACTTTTCTAGTAAAAATTTGACGTTTCATATGACCAGTTTTAGAGGTGGGTTAGGTTTACCATTGCCAGATGACATAATCCAAAATTTAGTCAAAAATTCATTTTCTAATACGACTATGAAGTTTTTCATAAAAGAAAATGCCAAGAAAACAAATAAAATGAGGGCAAACACCATAACTACAGAGGTCAACCATTCTTTAAGGTCTGTTAAAAGCAAAGGTTCTGTAAGGTCAATCACAAGTAGCTTAGTCACTAATGCAGATGATTTGTCTTCGGCGTCAGATATGACATCATTCGATGATCATTCATTTGAGAATGGCCTACGGAGATATCCACAAACTCCTAGTTACTTATATGATGGACCTACTTCTAACCCGACCGAAGAATCAAATTATTGGAATGTAAAAGAACATCATAATGAAGAACCGCTTCTTCCGAAAATGATAACAAAACCAGCTCAGAAATTTACTTTAAAGATACCTGAGCAAAAGGCATCTCCTTTACAGAAATCGGAAAATCAACTAAAAGGATCATTTAACGTTTTACGAAGAAATAACAGCAATGAAATAGATTTTAACAAGAGACGCGAATCTCCATATGTGAAGCCTGAGTTAGCTCCAAAAAGAGAAGCTCCAAGGCCACCTACAAATGTCTCACCTCAGAGAAATAGATCTTTATCCACTCATTCATCTATTGCACCACGTTTAAGACGACCCAGTATGAAGCAACAAATGAAACAGTCAAGCAAATCTATTTCTCCATCGTTGAAAGGACCCGTTGAATCGACCAGTCCTGTTTCCGATAAAATCGTTACATCATATACCCCTGCCAGTACCCATGTCTTAGTACCACAGCCATATAAAGGTGCGAGTGAAGTTTTTAGAAAAAAAAAGTCCGAAGAAGACATTCCCAGTTCGGTTTCCAACTTTATGATGAAAAATAGAGTTACTAGATCGGGATCTAATGTTTCTTCAATACTTAATCCTTCTTCTCCATTACTAAAAAGAGGAAATTCTCGAAGAATTATTTCTTCTCAATCTGCCGCCGACGTATTTGATGAAAATGATATTTCATTTGCAGATGCACCTTGTTTATCCGACAATGAGAAAGATAAAAACGGAAATGACGAAGATGAAAGTGGTAATGATAGTGATTCGTCTGACGATATTATATGGTCTAATAACGTTAAATTAGTCAACAATAATGCTGATTGTAATGACAAAAAAATATTTAATGAACATCTAAATTCCAAGCAAGAGGTTACTGAAGATCAGATCGATGCTGAAAATGTAGTATCACCTGCTGGGAATAACAAGAATATACTAGAAAGAAAGATGACTTTAAGACCAACAGCTGAGGTTGTTTACCAGAATTTAGAGAAATTCTTTCCACATGCTGATTTAGATAAACCCGTACTAGAAGGTATTGCTACTCCCACATCGCCAACTTCTGTGAGAAATTTGATTTATCCTAAAAAAAAATTTGATAGTGCCTTGGTTACATCTGAAGAAGAGAAAAACATGGCTTCTTCTGAGGAAGTAATTTCTAAAACTCCTATTGATCGTTTAAAAGTATTAAAAAGAGCGAAAACCATAAGGACAATTGCCCATGAAGCTAGTGAAGCAAGGAAAAACTCACTTAAGTTAAAAAGAAAAAATACTAAAATGTGGGGTACAAGGATTGTCGAAGTCTCAGAAAAAAAAGCTGTTGCAATTAATAAAGCTAAAAACTCAAAAGGCGAATACAAAGAATTTGCTTGGATGAAAGGTGAAATGATTGGAAAAGGTTCTTTTGGTGCAGTGTTTTTATGTCTTAATGTGACAACTGGTGAAATGATGGCTGTGAAACAGGTAGAAGTACCAAAATACAGCTCACAAAATGAAAGTGTAATCCAAACTATTGATGCTTTGAGATCAGAAGTTTCTATGTTGAAAGATTTAGATCATTTGAATATTGTACAATACTTGGGTTTTGAAAATAAATCAAATATTTACAGTTTATTTTTAGAATATGTTGCCGGTGGCTCTGTGGGATCATTAATTAGAATGTATGGTAGATTTGATGAAGCATTAATTAGGCATTTGAATAACCAGGTACTACAAGGATTAGCATATTTACATTCACGTGGAATTCTTCATAGGGATATGAAGGCCGATAATCTTTTATTGGATCAAGATGGTATCTGCAAGATAAGTGATTTTGGTATTTCAAGAAAATCAAAAGATATTTACTCGAATTCAGAAATGACAATGAGAGGTACTGTTTTCTGGATGGCTCCCGAAATGGTTGATATCAAACAAGGGTATAGTGCTAAAGTAGATATATGGTCTCTTGGATGTGTGGTTCTGGAGATGTTTGCGGGTAAAAGACCATGGTCTAACTTAGAGGTTGTAGCAGCAATGTTTGAGATTGGAAAATCGAAGTGTGCTCCCCCCATCCCTGATGATACTTTGCATTTAATATCAACGGAAGGAAGAGAATTTTTGGATTCTTGTTTCAAAATCGATCCCGAAGAAAGACCAACTGCTGATAAACTATTGTATCATTCGTTTGCAAATGAGAGCTTGGGCTTTGATTTCAAGAAAACAGAACTATGTAAATTCATCAAATCAAATAATAAGATTAACTCAACGAAATTAAGAGTGAGTTCCCAAGACACCGTTCAGAACCCAAAAAAGAGCATTGATACATCTATCTGATCCCTTATCGTTTACATATATAGTCATTTTTATCATAAGAGTATTAATAAAATATTTAGATAATATATTTAATTTAAAATGCTTGAGATTTAAGATCACGTCACGCTACAATTAGGCGTTTATGCCAAGGTTTTCTAGAGATTTCGTATCCCTTTCCAAATAATAATGGACTGTAAGAACGTTAAATTTTCGATTAGCGCCTTCTAAAATTGTGGAACGAACATCTTTTGAAAATGGCTCTAGTGACATGAAAGAAGATTCCGCTATGATAAAAGTGGCTTCCTCTAAACTTTCGTTTTCTTCTTCAGATAAACCATTTGACAAAACATTTTGAATAAAGGGTACGTAACTTTCATCGTTTTCCATTTTTGTTTCATTATTAATATATATGAATTGAATTGCAGAATCATTCAGCCAATCTTCATGACCAAATGCATTGAATAATGACTCTGAAAAATTAAAGTTTTTATCATTGATGAATACTGTTGCATTTATTTGGCATGTACTCTTACGATCTCTGTAAACAATCAAGAGCCATAAATACAAGGCGAAAAAATCAGAAGACGAAAGGTTTGGATTAGGCAACAACAAATAAAATGATTTTTTTTTGAACCTATCAACATTTAATCTGTCGTTGGTATTTGATATCAATATTGCAATATTTGATTGCATTTTGGAGATATTACTAAAGAATCCAGAAGATAGTTCATTTATACCTAGTACGTGAGACTAAAAATGATCAAAATTTTGGTATTTTTCATTACTCAAGACAGAAGATCCATTATACTCATAAGATGCACCCTTCAACGGCAGCAAGACCATGTTGGAGTTTTTCGAATCAATAGAATTGATATGAACTGCCTTTTCCGCCATTGTGGAAAAGATGACCTCACTAGTAAAAGGAACTTTACCAAGTCTAGAGAATATATCAAAGATACCTAACAAGGAATCTGAGTTAGCAGTAAAATCTGGGTGGTCATTGTATATAGTGGAAGACTGAAGAAGATCAGTTGTTCTGTCCGTTAGTAATCTTAAGTGAACTGCCTTCAATGGAACCAAGCGATCAAATCCTAATGGATCTTCGTCAATCACGGCCAATGCCGTTGCCTCATCATCTTCAGTATTTTTGGTCATATGTCTTGTTAATCTTTTAAACTTATTTGTATTAAACTTTAAAGTAGAAAAACTTGAAGACCTACTAGCACTATCTTCATTGAAGTGAGATATTTTTGAACGAGTTGTTGTTTCTTTTGTTGATCCGTATATCAAAAAGTTGAGCAATTCTAAAGATGGAGTAATGCCGTCGGTTGTGTTTAAGATATTAACTACTTTTGTAATATAAAATGATTTTAAGTCCTGAAAGGTTGTTAATACATTTTTACTTTTTTCTTGTTTGGCATCAATAGTTTCATGTTCCAACTCTGGTGTCGGTGTTCCATTTTCTTGAGCATTTAAATATTCCGTTAGATTGGTTCTGTACTTTTCAGTATATATCAACTGTGTTAAAGGGGTTGTAACAAATGTAGACACTAATGCCATTAAAATAAACATACTGAATATTTTTTTACTAATAATTTCTGCATTCAAACCAACTGTAAGGACGACAATTTCAACAATACCTTTACAAGACATCAAAACCCCTGCTGCCATAGATTCTCTCCAAAACAATCCTCTAAGTTTGGCAACCACAGAACCTGAAACAAATTTACTTGCAATGGCAACACCTATAGCCGCAAAAATAAAACCCCAGTCCTTTCCTTCATTTAATAAAGTTAAATCTACATTCAAACCTGCAATAGTAAAATAAATAGGAATCAAAACAATGTTTGGAATATCTTCCATTCTTTCAGTTAACTTCACAACATAATGATTTTCTCTTGGAACAATCAAACCTGCAATAAAAGCACCAAAAATAGCATGAACCCCAATAATATCAGTAAAATATGCTGAAATAAACATGATAAATAAAATACACATGGTAGCCATAGGTGATGGCTTTGGTCTATCCAATTCATGAGTTTTAATTAATGCCCATTTAAGAATATATTTCAAAGGATAAAAGTAAATTAAAAACCAGCCAAATGTGCACAAAAGAATATATACGGTATTAACTGGACTTGATTGTGAGTTTGACAAAATAACACTCAACGCTAATAAAACCCATCCTAAGATATCATTAATTATACCAGCACTTAAAACTACAATACCAACCCTATCCTTAATTAAACGTAATTCATTCAAAATTCTACATAAAACTGGAAATGCAGTTACTGAAATAGAAACGGCAATAAAAACCATGAAAACAGTAAACTTGACATGTTTTGCCGTATCGTCAAAATTTGCATAATTGTGATATAGTGGTATTGATAATAAGCAACCACATCCGAATGGTATTGCCAAAGATGACAAACCGATAGATAATGCTGTAACTAAGTGTTTTTTAATAAAATCTATGTCAACTTCTAAACCTAAAAAAAACATAAATAATATAATACCTAAATTTGCCGTAAGATTCAACCCTGGTATAGATACTTTTGGAAAGACGGTTTCGGTATAGTTTGGTATTTGTCCAAATACGGTTGGGCCCAAGATAATACCTGCAATAACTTCTGAAATGACTTTAGGTTGTCTTAATTTTGAAAAGGGAACATGAACCAAATTACAGACAGCTAAAATTAAACATACTTGAAAAAGAAATAGTGTTAATGGTGAACTTGAGTTATAGTGAAAGGGATTTGCTCCAGACAAAACCCCTCCAATTGTGGCAGCCATTTGGGATTATTTTCAAATGGCGTGAGTAGTCTGCGAAGAAAAAAGTTTACAATCTGATGGAAACTTTACTTTAATTAATACTTGTTATATTTTAATATCTTAATTACTGTTTAATGTAAAGTCTTCTATATTAATTATAAATGTTAATTTATTACCAGTAAAGTGTACTTCCCCCCACCCCAGTCCCACATTGTTTACCTTTTTTACCTTGGTCAAAAAAACAATACATTGCGCAAGGCTGAATGATCGGGTAATAAATTTAAACTTGTGCGATTAGATCTGCGTCTGAAATGATAAAAAAACTATTTTCCTCAGTGTTTTATATATAGAAATATATAAAATGTGTATAATATAAATATGTAGTTATTAGATAAATATCTTTCTCTTCTTATTCTCATCTACCATGGTGAAAACTTTTCACTCACCGAAGGCTTACCCTACTCAACTTCTGTTCTTCAGATATCACTAGAAGTTTAACATAAACTTAACTATCAAGAATATTTAAAATTTATTTACAGAACAACTGTTTTTGCATCTAATTTTGAAAATATTTTGAATAGGTCAACTCTCAAAATGCTCATCTATATTAAAATGATTTCTCTCCGACTTTGTAGTCTCTGGTAATGGTTCTGGAATTAGCAAGGAAAAGATTGTTTTACCCGAATTGTTCCTACTTTCTTTGCTTAATGTTCTTTGATTATCTTCACTAGTTATCAAAGATCCTTTGGCACTTCCTTCAATCCAACCAAGGTTCATTTGATTTTCCTTGACTTCTTTTATTAATTCTCCAACAGTTTCATCAACATGTTTGTATAATCTGGTAAATGCATAATGCATTTGATTTATTGGAAACCTTAGTGGTGTTTCATCAGATAACCAAAAATTTCTGTCCTCAATATCGGATCCTTCCGTCCTTTCGGTATTCTTATAATGTCTTTGTCTTAATGCATGTAAATTTTGCCACTGTTCATAATTTAAACTTTCATTTTCGTCTTTCAAAGAAAGTTTATGTAGAATATTTAAATCATGCAATAAATTTTGCACTTCCAATAATTTATTTAAATCAGTAACTTTTGGAGAGACATTTTTTTCCATCGTAACAGCAGACGATGAATCGTGATAATTGTTTATAAGATTCTTATTACCTAAGTCTTCAGATTCTTGAAATTTTCTTTTACTTTCAACGGAATCTAAATTGTCAATAACATCATGATCATGAGATCCCATGGGTTTATATTTTACTTTTAGTAAATTGTTTTGTAAACCAGTATTTAATATCTCCAAGTCACCCAAAGTTGTTGCTAAATCAGTATCGTCATCATCATTAATATCATCATCATCATCATCATCTTCTATATCTCTTAATTTACCACCAGTAAGAAATAACTTATTTATCTTATTCCTTGCATTTATGACAATATTCCTAGTGTTACTCCCAAATATTTTGGAAAGACTATAATCTACATTCCCCGATATTTCATAAAGTAAATTACCAATGACCGATAATATAGCTCCCATTAATGGAACTGCACTAATGGCCCAAACAACAAAAAATGCTCTACTTGCACCTGTAGTAGGAACAAAATCAGTTCCATATCCAATGGTTAAGAGACAAATAAAAGCAAAATAAATTGAATTAAAATATGACCATTCTTCAGAATAATGAAATACCAAAGCACCCAATAACCAAAAAATACAAAAAATTACAATAACGTTAGCCAATGCCATTCTAAACTGAGCTCTTTTGGTTTTTTTTTTAATTTTTAATATAAGATCATAACTTTCTTTATTTGAAAGATGTAATTCGTTTTTAGAAATTTTTTCCCAAATTTTAACTCTTTTCATTTCCATTTTATGAAGAGCAAAAATTGGTCCAGACGATTCTTTTATAATTGATCTTGTCATAGCAACTATCAACCCCATTAATACAACACCAGTTAAAGAAAAAATTATAATCATTATTCTTGATGCAACACTTGAAGCAATAATATCACCAAATCCAACTGTCAATAAAGATGCAGTACAAAAATATAAAGCATTTGCCCAAGATATTCCCAATAAGGCAGAGAATAAACCTGATCCCCAAAGTAACCATAAAGAGAAAAGAACAGTAAAAATCATAATTATTCTTTCTTTAGGTAATAAATTAAATGTTGGTTGATATCTTCCAAGTTTATATCCTATAAAATGAAGTGTCAAAGTGAAAGAACAGCCCAAGTATAAACCTGAAGTAAAACAAGCAAACCAAAACCCGATGGTTCTTTCATTCATTTCGCCTTTTACATATTTGGAGGAAAAGACGATGACATCGACCATTAGCATAATTCCTGCAGTGGTCCAACCCGTAATATTAATAATTTGTGCCTTTAAATAAGAAATCTTATTTGTAAAATGTAAAATCAACACTGTATTAGAAAGAAATCCCAATACCAAAGATATTATATTAACAACCAAAACTTCACAAGGATCATTAACAGTAATTTTTTCTATTTGACCGTTAGCATGAGTTATAGTTTTTCCTCTCCAATGATCAACTACACAAGCAACCGATAAAGTATTAGCAATTGGTCCTAAACATGCTGTAAAAACAGGGAAATAACATGATACAATGAACCAAAACAAAAAGGTCCGAGATGAAATATCAGAATTAATGATACTAACTCTGGAACTCTGAAACCGTAAGGAGTCCTGTATTGCAGCTGCTACTGAATTTCCTCTTGTCCTTGTCCTCGCCATCCTGTCATGATTTTTTTTAACAGACCTTTCTTTTATTCTCAAAAATCTTCTTTTGATAATAACTTTCCATGATAAACTACCCAATATGTGAAGATCGAGACATTATATAACACTGCATCAAGTATTTCGATTCAATGCTGCTGAAACCCTCAAAACAGTGTTTCTTTGGTGGTTTCCGGTTTGTTTTGCAATCAAAGAAACATGCATCGAAATGAAACAGAATGGTGGCAAAATGAAAAAAAATACATGAGTTATCAATACAATCACATCTAAAGTCTTTGCTTGTTAATTTATCCAATTATAAAAGGAATCTTGCTCTTTCAATGCAAGACCATATAGTTTCTTTGTGATGCACGGATGTATGAACCGCGTTTGGCGATTTTTGTAAGTTTGTTTACATTATGGAATTGGTGTTTTTAAATCGATGGGTAAAGGATTTAAAGCTGTATCAATGGTAAGCTGAAAAGTGTCTGTCTTTTGATTGATAATGGCAGGTAATGAAAATGCAGTTCGGAATATTCTGAAAACTCTTAATAAACAGCAACGAGTGGCTGTGGAGTTTGATCCTAACCAAGCGTTACAAGTTATTGCTGGACCTGGGACTGGTAAGACTAAAGTCTTAACATCAAGAGTGGCTTATTTAATGCTAAAACATAAAATAAATCCTAAGGATATAGTAGTGACAACTTTTACAAACAAGGCTGCCAAGGAAATGATAGAAAGGTTGTCGATTTTGTTACAAGATACAAATATTCGATCTACTGATCTTATCATTGGGACATTTCATAGCGTTTGTCTTCGTATATTAACAAGATACGGTAATAGAATTGGACTGAGCTCTGGTTGGAGAATTGTTGAAGAAAAAGAAATAGATGTGATTATTAATGAATTAATCGAAAAGATACCCGATCAAATTAGAGATTATGCAAACTCTTTTAATAGAATAATAAATCTTTGTAGACCAGGTAAAAATGGTGAAGATTGGGCTATTCATCATCAAATGGTGAAAAAAGAAATATCAAAATTAAAATCAATGGCTATCATACCAGAAGAATATAATCAAGATTCAAAACATGATACTGCATTAGCCTATTTTTATGAAAAATATCAGTCTGAATTAAAATCCTTGAACACATTAGATTTTGATGATTTATTAATGTATACATTTAGATTACTTTGTAAAGAACGTTGCTTACCGAATGTTAAACACGTCTTTGTTGATGAATTTCAAGATACAAATAGTATTCAAATGGATTTAATGTTTTTATTTGCAAAAGGAAATCATCATTTATCAAAAGGTATTACAGTCGTAGGTGATCCAGACCAAAGTATTTATGCATTTAGAAATGCTCTGTCACAAAATTTCGAACAAATGATTACAAAATGCCCCATAACATGTTCACAAGTAATACTAGTTGAAAATTATCGTTCTTCACAAAAAATTTTAAATACAAGTGAAATACTTATTAAACAACAACATAGAGGAAGACATCAAAGATTACCATTAAAAGCACAGTTTGATTATGAATTTCCTCCAGTATATTCTAATTTTCCTGTAGGATTTCTTCAAAGCCCCTCTATTGCAAGAGAAATTTTATATCTAAAAGCATTACCACGACTTTTTTCTTACAATGATTTTGCTATTTTAGTAAGGCAAAGGAGACAAATTAAAAATATAGAGACTGCATTAATAGAACATAAAATACCCTATAAAATTATTAGAGGTCGTGCATTTTGGGAGCTTAAAGAAATAACATCAATGATGAATTATTTACATTGTGTTTATTCTTTAAATGAAAAGAATTCCATGGTTTCTTGTTTATTATACCCATCAAGAGGATTAGGCCGAACTTCTGGTGAAAAGATTAAAAAATATATTTCTGAATATAGGCATGAATCAGCATTTGACGCCATGAAATCTTTAATTAATTCAGGAAAACCAGAATCATTAAATATAAATGCAAGAGGGAAATCAGTCATTAAAGATTTTATTTCAACTATTGAAAATTGCAGAAATTTGTTGGTAAAACATGCAACACCATCAGTTTTAGAAACAATTTTCGAAAATATATATGAGATGTCTGGGATGAGACATGAATATTTATTTTTGGACGATAGGAAAAATAAGAAACACGAAAAGAATACAAGTAATGAAGGCGATAGCGAGGCAAATTATGAAAATCCAAGGCATAAAAATATTAAGGTATTAAAAGATTATTTTATGAGTGTTCAGAAAGTGGACGAAATGGTCTCACATGAAGAAAATAATTCAAAAGATACCAAAACCATGATTGCTAATAAAAACTCAAACAAAATAACCATTCAAGAACACATTAGACTATTTTTTAACTCATTATCTCTTTATACTTCAGATTCTCCAGGATCACAAGAAGAAACTTCAGACGATAAAATGATTAGGAAAAATTCTGAAAAAAACGGATATGTTACAATATCAACCATTCATGGATCAAAAGGTTTGGAGTGGCCCGTGGTATTCATTCCTGGATGTGTTGAAGGAATTATTCCAAGTATTTTTTCAAAAGACGATGACTCAGATTCTGGGGATGATTCCCAAGAGGAAGATAATGCAAAGGATAAAGTCTCGTCAAAAAAATCAAGAAATTTAGATGAAGAGGTGGATGAAGAAAGAAGAATGTTTTTTGTTGCTCAAACTCGTGCAAAATTATTATTGTACCTTTTTTCTGTAGAAGAGAGTAATAATCCTATGCAAGGAGGACCTAGTCGGTTTTTAACAAATGATTTGCTAAGAACACTAGTTGATGATCAAAAAGCTCTAAACTCCACGAAAAATATAAAACATCTTTACAAAGCCATGGGAAAACCATTTTCAGCTCTTTCAAACCCAAAATTTTCAATCCAAAATTTAGTGAATGATTATTTGAAATTCATTGAAAACAGAAGAGAAACCATGATTTGGAATGATATTTCTGTTAGAAATTTATTTGCATTAGACACAACTAAAAATACGGATTTAATGGCGCTGTCAACCAGTGAGTTCACCACTGCGGCAACACAGTTAAGGATCGAAACTCGAAATAAATCACCTGAAAGACAGTTTGCTCCTTCATATTCTCCGCAAAAAGCTAATTTAAGCAGCTCTCACCTTATAAGGCAACCAAGTCCCGAAAGATCATTTGCACCAAGGTCAAATGTACAAATCTCACCGAAGAAAAAGATAATCTATGCACCATCATCAGATAATTCAATCAATTTACATAGTTCCCCCATAAAGAAAAAAAGGTTGCTGTCGAAAGAAAACTCATTATCTTTAAATTCGGAATGTATAACTAATCTCTCTGAAATTTCGAATAATACTTCCAAAGTTACCCTAAAAAACTACAAAGGGCTAAAAAATAATCAGGATGCTCTCAATAAACCAATAACATCTGTACCCAAACTTTTATCATCTTCTTCTGTCCGAGTTTCTCGACCTGCAAAAAGAGTCAACAGTCAACATTCGACTAGTAAGAAAATCATCGCTATTCCAATAGATATCAACATTAACACTGAAGGTATTAATAGCGAGGAAGATTCAACTGACGACGAGTTACCGCTGACTTTAATTTCCAAGAAACTCAAAGGTGAAGATACTACTGCTGCTGAAATTTTGCACGATCCGAATGATTTAATGGTAGATAATAGACCGATCATTGCTAACGCCAAAATATTAGTAGACGCAATTAAAACAAAAGACAAAAAGATGAAATTAAAAGAACAAGAAAACGTAACTTCACGCAAACCAGTGAACAAGAAAAAAGTCTCAAGTAGTGAAAAAATTAAAGAAAAGGTTAAAAAAGAATTACCTCCTGTAAGCCAATTTGACATTTTCTCTCAACTAGCTAAAGCTAAAAAGAAAGCAAAATTAAATAATGATGAAATCATAATAATAGATGATTGAAATTGTCTTAGTTATGTTACAGTATATATATAAATAAAAAATCATGCATTAACATTCATTCAAACATCACTATTAGTTTTGTTCTATTTTTTTCTTACATCTATATTCTAATCAAAATTTTTTTTTTATATAAAACTATTGACACCAAAGCCAAAAATCCTGCGTAGCACATTAAAGTAGATAAAGCCATAGCATCATTACAATCTATTGTCGAAATGGTCATATTAATTAAGCCTGTAGTAACATTAGCTAAAAGAAATAAAATTAAACCATTTGAATTAATGGCTTCTAAAGATACTGGTAGTTTATACTTTTTTTTATAGTTTCCAAATAATTGATCAACAGCACAATATATAGTGATAAATCCTAAGTTGTAAGAAACTACCCATAAAGTATAAGGTAAGTTGGCAAATCTTCTTGAAACATTATGTGGATGGAAAGCTGTCATAATTTTTTCTAATATGATGGCAATACATGACCACATACACAAACCTGTCAATGGTTTAACTGTTGTGAACCTATCCCATGGACCCAGTCTGTCCTTTGGTCTAGTCATTACGACTGAATTTGTGTAAAAATTGTGTAAAGTTGGTGCATTGCCTAAAACATAAAAACCTGTGCATTGACCCCATAAGAAAATAGAACAATAACCGATGAAAGAAAATATACCTTCTCTATTACTACTGAATAAATTTTTTCTTTCACCTAATACTAAAAATGTCAAAAAATTCTCATCATTTACGAGAAACCAATCATAAACACCAGAAATGAACAATGCAATTAAAACTCGTGGAATATAATCTGCAATAGGATCAATAAAAACCAAAATAACAGGTAGAAGTGATAAAGTTATGAAAAAATTCCAGTGTGCACCATATTCAGTAACATGTTCTTGATAATCTAAGTTTTTCACAAAATATAATCTTAATAATCCCAAAATCATTAATGTAGAGCTCGACCTTAAGGCAGCACGTATGCGTTTAAAAAGTGGAGCTCTCGTCTTTGATTTCATTAATGTACGAGAGGAAACTAAACCATTACTAAAAACAAATGAACCGACACCAAGGTCCATTAATGAAGTACCCCAGGTTTCTACTTTAGCAAAACGACGTGGGAAAATACGGAAATCAACAGCCATGATGGCCAGGCATGTTAAAACCAACATTCCGGAACGATAAGCTGATATGTATGGTTTTCTTAGTAACTTAAATTGTGTAGGTATGTTCTTCTTTGATTGAACCTTTCTACTTGAAAGAGATCTTAATGATTTAATTTTAGCATGAATAAAAATAACAATGCATGGGGCAAGCATTAATATCGATAAAAGGCCAATATCATTTGAGTATATCGTTAAAGAAAATAGTAAAGCTAGCCAATTCAAAACAAAATCAAAAATTGGATTAAGCTCTTTATCTGGATGAGCCTCATTTAACAAGTTCCAGCAAAGGTAAGCAGTTAAGGCAACGGAAGTAACAATATTAATCTCTTCAATTGAACCACCGTTAAGTCCTGTAACAAATTCTTCTTTTCTTTGTTTTAATGTGGACATTATATCTGCCTATATGATTCTGTAATCTGACTTTATAAATGTTGATAAGATATTCAGTTTAAATATTAAGAATTTTTGGATTCGTGGCAACTTATCTAAAGAGCAATATTTTTTTTTTTTTTTTTCATAAGTTTTTGAAGATTCACATGTGAAAAAGTGACAGCAATACGAAAAATATATATAAATATAATTTGATATGCAAAAATATATAAACAAATACTGAATATTTAATGTTAGAATTGTATAACTTGTTTTAATTGTCTTCGATGGAAAAACTTTTAGAAAGATCTAAAGTTCAAGTTCTTTTGCATGATTTCGAGTTATCCTTTTAATAGGTCTCTCCTTAAGAGGTACCGAGTTATTTATATCACTTGACTTTCCATATGTTACTTGAGTGTACCCAATGCTAAAATCTGGTGTTTCTTTAGCTTTATCTAAATTTTGAGCTTGCAATTCAGGCAATGTATCTTCCCTATTTCTTTCATTCGTTTTTCCCTTTTCTCTTGCCATTACCGTCCCCCAACTACTTGATCTTGTGATTGGTTCAATTTTATTTTCACCTGGTAATTTTATTCGATTAAATGTATGCGGTTGATCAGATTTCGAAAAATTGAATTCGTGAGTTTCTAACTTCGATTGTGCTGCCAAATTTTGCGACACTATAACTCTTTTCTTTTCTGGGGAAAAATGCCCTACCGACGAGGATATTCTTTTCCTGGGTATCTGTTTAGGTAAGCTATTATGTCTAATTTTATCAATCATTTCCTTTGCATTATGTTTCATTATATTTGATTTGCTCATAGGTGAGCTTTTTCTTATGCTCTGCTTCGAATTTTTGTTTAATAAGTTTTCTTGAAATGTTGGGAATGACGAATTTAATTGTGGTGTCATGCTTTTATAATCATTGGAAACTGTTTCATAAACTACTTTGCAACTATATTTATTTTCACTATCCTTGGGACAGCTTATACACCAGTTGACATTATTCAGAAATATTTTTTCTTCTATTTTCTTTGAGGACACTTGTCTAGAAATTTTGAAAATATCCATAATAAATGCAGGTGTTACTGCTGGAATTTGATGTACATCTTTAATAAATTTAATTTTTTTTTTCATTGAAGTTCGAAAAACTGGATTTCTCTTCATATTATGATTAAACAAATTTGGATCATTCTCGTTTTTCTCAATATTTAAATTTTCCTTAAATAAGTCACCGTATTTGTTTTGCCATAGAGAGCTTGTTAAAGAAATACTTGTAAGAGAAGATATATTGATTAAAAGAATATCAGTAGATGAATTCAAATATTCGGTAAATTTAATACCCTTAGGTTCCAAGATTTTTAATATTTTTGTTAAATGTAATAATTCAACACCATAAAATCCTGTAATAGCTACATTTAATTTAGATTTATCAGTTCTGCTATCTTCATTATCATGAATTAAAGCAATATTTGGTGTTAAGTTGAAATCATCTGTATAATAAAATGGTTTACACCACGAATCAGGGGGACTTATCAATTTTTTATAATGTAAACATCGTTCTATAAAAAATTCAGTCACTAGAATAGAATCAGAAATTACAGACTTTGAAAGATTTAACTTATCAATCGGGCAATGACTAGGAATTATAAAATAAGTTGCAGGTTCATTTATTTCATCCTTGTCACCACCATAAGTAATGAGTCCATCGTTGTCAGTTATTACTTTATGTAATATTTTAGACTGTTTTCCATCGAAGCTACCATGAATTTTAAAAGTTTTATTGACGAAAACTTTTTCATAATTTATAATTGGTTTTGATAAATCTTGCTGTTGTTTATTAGTTATCAAGGGGGGGTTTCCTTCGTCTTGTGGTGGGGTATGCATGTTATTACTTAAGTTTAAAGCTCTATTCCATAATTTTTCACCTGTCGGTTTAAATTTGCTTAATATTGAATTTGAAGATAAATTTGGATCATTATTTTTATTTTCTTGATTCTTTTCTTTATCACGAATCAACCTATCATTCAACTTATCCCAACAATTACAAGCATCTGCACCAATTAAAGAAGACGGTAAATTTTTGACATTTTGTACCAAATAATAAGGTTCGTATTCTAACGTTGCGTTTCTTTTATAACAATCTTCAAGCCATTTATAATGGACAATTGGTATACCTTGTTCAAGTGCTGCCTGGGCTCTTTGACCACTTGTTGAATCTGAAATGAATATAATATCTTTGCTTTCATATTCTGATTGTATATTTTTATCAAAGGTTTTGGGGTCACACTTTAAGCAATTTTGTAAATTACAAAGATTTATTAGATGTTCCATTATATTTTTATCAGATGATGAAAAAATTCTTCCAATGAAAATATAAAAATCATGTAATGGTTTTATTGAATAATTTAATTTTAATACTTCTAACATTCTTATCGTTTGATTTGATTTGTATTTTTGAAAGAGAGAATGATTTTTAAATGTAATATCTTCGCCTGTTAACCATAATTGATATAGTTTTTCTATAGTAGAAGCGTCGATTAATATTATATCATGTCTGTTTTTGACAGCAAATTTGTACTTACTAGACGATCTACTCTTTGGTATTGGTTCATTCAATACTAAGACGTCAATTTCTCTTGTTAAATTTCTTGAGTAAGTTCCCCCTAGTTTTATAATTCGTGACGATAAATGCTTGTGTTCATCATCATTATTTATACCAGTTGGGCAAAAGACAATACCATGGAATGGTCCCATATTTTTGCAGTAAAGGGTACTTGACTATTGGTGGAAAAAATTTCCTTTATCTGACTTCACTTGTCGCTCTTGTTCAAAGATGCAGCAGTGGCATTAAAGTTACAACTTATTCATATTAGCATTAACTCATCTGAAATTTTGTTTGTCTGCTGTTTTGCCGAAACAAGAAATAATATCAAAAATGCTGTATACGGTAGCACAGTTCCCAATGCGGAAATTGTTTGGCGTTTCCTAGGGTTTATCAGCTTCTGTTAGGGCCATGGTGCAGCCCTAACCTATTGGATTAGGGTTTTTATGCACAGCCGTGTTTCCATTGATCCGCAACTCCGATTTTTCGGAGTTTCACATTTGATGATAAATTTTGTTTCGGTTCCGCGGATTGAAACTCCAAAAGCAAAAATTGGGCGGCTACGATGTTAGGAATATAAAAAGGATTGGAGATCAGCTTGTCGGTAATTATCATGACCAAACTAGATTTTGTAGATACAGTAGCTTGCCCCATAATTTTTAGCACAAATTTTGCTTCTTTTTTTCAATTTAATAATAAACCTTCATATCATAATGCCTTTAGTCACAGATGCTGTTATTGAAAACAGTAAAAATAATAGAAAAAATACTCACATAACTTTATCAACTACAGAAAAATTTAGACAGACACAAGCCTGCGATAGATGTAGATTGAAAAAAGTTAAATGTGATGGTTTGAAACCTACCTGTTCAAATTGTCGAAAGATAAATTTTAACTGTACAACAAGTGATAAACTAGCAAGAAGAGGTTTCCCAAGAGGTTATACAGAAGCATTAGAAAAAGAAGTCATTCATTTACAAAAATTACTCAAAGAGAAAAATTTACCAACAGTAACTAACAATACAAAGGACTTTCAAAAAAATTTAGAGGATAAACAGACAATATCAACAACAAATTTCCCATTTATTAATGATAGTTTTTATCGTTTTAATAATTATTCATTAAAATTAAATCAAAATGAACAAATATATTTAGGAAATTGTACATGGAATTTAATCATTAATAATTTCACTAATAAAATTAATCTTGAAAATGAATCAAATTTATTCGATAATGATTATTCAAATAATATTAATTGGGCAAATACTACTAATATTAATTTAATGGTCAATAATTTAAAATTAAATCCACAACATTCATATTTTCCACAATTTCTTATAAATCATTATAAAAACAATATAAGACAGTTAAAAAATCAAATCATTAAATTTATAAATTCTTTTTTCAAAATTCAAAATTCTTTAATTCCAATTTTATATCCTTTTGACATATGGCATAATGATTTGCTTAGTTTTATTGAAAACGTGAATATTACAAATAATCAACCTGATCCCATAATTTTATTAATTTTACTGTTTATTATTCAAATTAATACTTCATGTTTAGATGATTTTAAATTATTTCAAATTTCAAAAATTGTTACTTCATCAATGAATCCAAATCTAAAAATCATACAATGTTTAAATTTGGCAACTTTTTATTTCATGGGTAATTGTAAAAAATTATATTGTAGTTCAATAATAAATAATAATTTAAATTCAACTTATTGGGTTATTGAACTTTTAAATTTAATTAATTCAAAAATTATAACCTTAGGTTTATATATCAATCCCAAAAATTTAATACCATTGAATAAATTTAAAAATGAAATAAATTTAAAATCAAATGATTCTCTTCAAGTTATTATATTTTGGTGTTCACAATTTTTAAATTCATGGTGGTCATTAATTCAAGGTTTACCAAAGACGAATTTTTTAATTGATGAATTTCAACCAAAAAAGTTAAATTCTTTAAATATACCAATTTTAAAATCTTTTGAAATTTTGTTAAATTTAATAATAAATTCATTAGATGGTTGTAATTTGATTATGTCATTAAAGACAAATGAAAAATCGAAATTAATTTATTGTTTAGAAAATTTCAGAAAAGTTTTACTTGAATTTAAACTTTATTATAATTGTAGTCATCATAATGAAGAATTGTCATCAATTATAAAATCTGAAAATTATGATGATAATAATGATGATGATAATTTGAAAAAAAATGAAAAAAATTTAATCTTGAAAAAATCAGATTTAATTGAAGTTCAATTAACTTTATTTTATTTAGTATTAACACTATTTTGTGAAATGGATACCAATAATAATAATAGTAGAGTTGAAAAAAATATTAATTTTTCACATAATTCATCGGCATCGATTGAAGAAATTTCTTTTGAAATTTTATCTCTGTATTATTTGATAATTCTCGATCAAAATAGCAATAATAATGATATTAATGATGATTTTATTCAATTGATGCAACCAAATCAATTGAATATCTTACATTTGTTACCTTTATCAAATGATGATATTATTCAACTTTGTTTAAATAATTTAATAAACTGGGCTTCCCAAAATAATAATGATGATGAAAAAGAACCTTTCCATGATAAAATTGATTTTAAATCATCACAATCAAAGTCAAATAAGATAAAAAAAATTTCTGTTTGGCAATATACTAGATATAAATTATTTTTGAAGAAATGGTGTCAAATTTTTTACTTAAATGATTTTAATAACCCCGCATGTCAACAAATTATGAAAACTTTTAACATTCAATTAATTAATTCTAATATTATTCATAATTCAGTTTCATATTTCCAACAAGTTAATAATTTTTACAACAATATTAACATTTATTTAACTCATAATAATAGTTTATTATTAAAAGTTGATTCTAAATCAATGATGGATCAATTTAATGTTTTCACTGGTACAAGTAATAAAAATATTTCAGGTATTTTTAGAAATTTTGCTTCACCAAAGAGTCCAAATGAGATTAATAAGAATATATTTTTCAATAATAATTTACCTGAAATTAATCATGATAATAATAATTTGTTAAGTAATAATGACAATAATAATAATCATAATAATAGTAATAATATTTCTAACATAATAAATAATAGCAATAACGATAATAATAACATTCCAAATTTAATAAATAATACTAATATTCCTAATATACAAAACAATACTGACACTAATACTACTAATATTAATAATCATGATAATTTTAATATTAATACTAGTATTGTTGATGATAACAATATCAATAGTAATGTCAACAATTTTTCAACAAATTCATTTTACTTATTGTCACCTTTATTACGAACAGCACAAGAAGAAACAGATGATGGTTATGCAGAAGATGATGATGAAGAATCTAGTGAAAACAATCTTGATCCATTAGAGATTCCATTTAAAACAAAAAGAAGAGCATCATTATTTCAACAAAAACATTTTCAACCGCCTGCAAATGCATCCATTAATAATGAGAAAAACAAGAGAAGTAATATAGATCATATTATTCTTAATAATGAAACTTCAAAACAAAAATCATTAAATGATCATGGCTTTGATAATTCTGATAAAAGGTTAAGATTTTCACTGGATGAAACTAAAAAAGAAAAAACGACAAAGAAAAGAAAGAAAGAAATTAAAAATGATAACGACAATCAATTTAAAGATCCAAATTATTTATATAATGAATCTCGCAAAAGAATTGAACATCAATCTCATTTATTGTTACCAGCACCTCCTTCTTCCACAGTATGTGATAATAAGATGAATTTAAATAATACTTCGAATGCTTTACCTGATTTAGATATAAAGTCATCCACAACATTGGGATTGGGATTGAACAATCACGTTTCATTGTTACAAACTCAAAAACCGAATACCACGAGTATTACAAATATTTCTCAATTATTGATTTCGGAAGATGAATTACAAGATAATAACAATCGATCAAAACAAAAACCAAATTTACTCTCAAAAGCTAATAAACCAAGAACTTTTTTAAATCTTTTATTATTAAATGGAGAAGAAGAAGAAAACATTAATAATAACCTCAGACTGAAAAATATTAAGGGACCTTTAAATTCTATACCCAAATAGAAATAATGAGAATTACTGTTTTTTCATATAATAATTATGTAACATTATTATGGATTTCTTTTTTTTTTTTTTTGCTTTTATAGGCGGCCTTTTCTATGCACCCAAACCACCCAAACATTTGTTTTTTGTGACTAACATACACCATCCATACACCACAGCAACAAAAATGACTCACCACGTATTTAAACTTGTGACTGTTAAGTGCAAGAGAAAGAGAGCCTCGTCGCTTGTTTTTTCACTTAAAGGATATAAAAGCGACCGCTTTGACAGTTTTCCATATTTCATGTCCTTTAAGTACAGGTAACAACGAACGTATATCTATCTCGAGATTTTAGTTTTTTTATTGATTTATATTATTAAGAATAAAAACTCATTAATAATATTATTGACTTCTACAAAAAAATAACAAACTCATCACCTAACTAAATATTAAAGAACAAGAAAGAAATGACCACTGCTACTTCAAACTCAACTGTTCGTCACTTAGTTTCTATTAAAGATCTTTCAGATGAAGAATTTAAAATTTTAGTCAATAGAGCTGAACATTTTAAAAAAATCTTTAAAGAAAACAATACTAATGATTTTCAAGCTAATCATTTGAAATTACTTGGAAGAACTATTGCTTTAATCTTTACAAAAAGATCAACTAGAACTAGAATATCAACAGAAGGTGCTGCAACTTTCTTTGGTGGTCAACCAATGTTTTTAGGTAAAGATGATATTCAACTAGGTGTCAATGAATCATTTTATGATACTACAAAAGTTGTCTCTTCAATGGTTTCTTGTGTTTTTGCTCGTGTTAATAAACATGAAGATATTCAAATGCTTTGTAAACATTCTTCTGTTCCAATTATTAATTCTCTTTGTGATATGTATCATCCTTTACAAGCAATTTGTGATATGTTAACAATTAAAGAAAAATTTAATCTAGATTTTGAAAAACCAAGTGAAAAAAAATTAAAAGTAACTTGGATTGGTGATGCTAATAACGTTATTAATGATATGGCTATCGCTTGTTTAAAATTAGGTATGAATGTCGATATTGCTACTCCAAAAGGTATTGAAATAGATAATGATATCGTTCAAGAAGGTTTAAAAATTGCAAAAAGAACTGGTACAAGTTTAAAATTAACTCATGATTCATTGGATGCTTCAAAAGATGCTAATATTTTAGTTACTGATACTTTTGTATCGATGGGTGAAGAATTTGCTAAAGAAGCAAAATTAAAACAATTTAAAGGTTTCCAAATCAATAACGAATTAACTGCAGTAGCTGATCCAGATTATAAATTTATGCATTGTTTACCAAGACATAATGAAGAAGTTACTGATGAAGTATTTTACAGTGATCATTCTATTGTCTTTGAAGAAGCTGAAAATAGATTATATGCAGCTATGGCCGCCATCGATGTATTTGTTGTAAACAAGGGTAACTTTTTTGATTTAAAATAAATCATTAATTAAATCAATTGCATTTTTCTCCCTCAGTTTTTATATATTTATTTTTTTATGTAATCTTTTATAACTCATGCATTTAGACAATTTGATAAAATTTAACGTTTTTACAAAAATCTATCAATTGGATATTTATCGACAATTTACTTAGCTAATTATTTATATATTTCTTCTTATCAAAGATGTACATACAAATTTCCGGAAAATTCAATTGAATTTTCAAATGATAAACTATTAGCTACTCCACCTTCACGAGAATGATTGATTTTAGAATTACCTAATTCATTTTTAACGTCTTCACATAAAACATTTGAATAGTTAGGTCTAGTGTTTTTGTCAAGAATACCAATAGTAATATGAGGGATTTTATTCAGACATTTAAGACCTGATATAAATTTGCCATCATTGTTCATCACACAATTACCTTCATCATCTGTAATCAAATCAACGATAGCAGAAACAATTTTATTATCCCAACATAATTTAGATAATTTAAATTTAACTAAATTATCGTTTAAATCAATTGTCTTTGTAGTTTTATTTTTCTTACCATTGACTTTCATTTCATGAATTTCTTGAGCAACGCAAGTCAGTTTATCATTGTAAGTATCCAAGTAATTTTTCCATTTTTTTCCACAACTATCATCGCCTCTTTTAGACTGAAGTACATGGCATAACGTAATATGAAAACTTTCTTGGATTTTATCGTTATTGAAAAGTTTTTCAAGTTGTGGAGAAACAATCTTTGATTTCGAAATTAATTCTGAAATTTCTGTAAGAATTGCTTCTTTATTGACATTAACAGCAAAAAATGATGGTTTTAATTTTTTAATTTTTGGCTTAACATTTTGGTTTGTTTTTGGCTTAATTTTTGGCTTATACTCAAGAGCTCTTTGAAACGCTAGATCTAAATCATTTTTGGATGGTATCTCAGAAACTAACACTGGATATTTTTCATGAATACTTTTAATAATTGATTCAACGTTTTTCAAAGATGAATTTTGATCTGTGACATTCAATTTTATCATTAAATCAAACATATTGTCTGGAAATCTATTTTCATCAACAGGTTCAAATCTTTTCCAAAACCCACTCATTATACCGATTACTTTCTTTTCACCACATTCATTCAGTTTAATTGTTTGATGATTGTCACCACGATTTATGACTCGCTGAACTGTGACAGTTTTAAGCTTATCAAAATCATCGCCACTAGCGAAACTTACTCCAATAATTTTTACATTTGCATCATATGGAAGATATTCTTCCTTTAATTCGTCTACCCATTCAAATAATTGTTTACGCTCCCTTAATTGATGGTTGTTTCTATCAACAAAGACGCACTTTATCTTAGGATCGCTAAATTTTGCTAATGATTTTTTCATTAACATCGATTTATCTTTACCTGTTATATCATCGTTTTGTACATGTTCCCAAGTATCCTTATATAAGTTAGTCAACGTCAATGCAGTGGTGGTTTTGCCACAACCGATGACAGATATTGGAAAAATTAAGAATTTGGTGTTTTCGTCAATTATATCATAGTCAATAGAATTTTTCACTTCCATTTCTTTAACCATTTCAAGGTTTAAAATTTCAGAAACAGACATACCAAATGATTCCAAAAACATATTCCTTAATTTAATAATACCAAAACCTTTCATGTAATCTTCACAAGCTTTAGTATCATTTTCTAGAATTGGTATGACAAAATCAAGATATTTATTGGTGATAAATTTGTGTTTTCTAAACCTGAACACTCTCATTTTATTCGCAATATATCCTTTTGTAACTTCCCTCCATTGTCTAAACATCAAATATGGTTCTTCAAATTTGAATTTGAAAAAAAAGGTACTGTTATCGATTTTGGTGTGACATCTAATGACAAATCCTTCAATTTCTTGTCCATCAAAAGAACCCTTTGTAGCACAATCATTTAAAAAAGTTTTAAGTTCATTAACGTCGTTTTTATCAAATGACTCTGTAATTTTAAAACCGTACTTACTACCAAATTCTTTAACTTTCCTCATCTCCCATGTTTGAAATTTTGGTTGATTTATATTAAGACCATGTAGATATAGACCTCGCTTATCTTGTTTGTATTCTAAAATATGTTCTTCAAAATCATCATCACAATATTCAGCAACAGCTGTTACATTATTCCTATACAAATCGTTGGCAAAGTCCTTGACATTGATATTTAAGTGCTTCAATTGCCCCATCAAAAACTTTTGACCGGCAGCAGCGTGATTTCTCTCAGTATCATCACGAGGGCCCGTGGAATGCTTTGAACAAACTACAATAGTCCCATCTTCCAATGCAGAGATAAATATAATACAACCATTGGCCTTAACAGTGACTTCGTAAGGTCCTGCCGTATTTGCTGCAATCCAATCCCATTTTGTACAATAAACTTCATTAATGTTGAAGAATTTATCATAACCTCGTGCGACAATCTTTGGATTTTCATCATCATCAGTTATAAACAAACCTCTTGCCTTACAAGGCAAATCTATAGTAGTTTTACCATAGTCCCATTCTTTGAATTTCCAACTGATCAAGCGCTGATCGCTATTAAAAACCTTGCAAACATTTTTGTGAGAACGACCACGAGCTGGTGCAGTTGTGGCCTTTTCTAAAGCAGCTACTAACTTCTTAACATCGTTAGTATTCTGTTCCATTTTATCTTTTTGCTGTTTGGTTTGTTTGAAATTTGTAATTTTTTTTTTTTTTGGGTTTTTGCTATATATGAAGATGAATTTTTTTTTTTTCAACTTAAGCTTTTCTCGCCATACCCGAGATTTTTGAAATATATAGGGAACAATCAATTTTCAGTATTATTTGCAAAAATAAAATAAAGCACATCTTTTGTATATTTTACATACTTAAACAATTTTACTTATGTCAACATCTATTTGTAACATTGATATTGATGAGGCAGATATTATAGTTCTTTCTCAAGGGCTAGAGAAATCGAATAAACTAACATATGACATCAACAAATCGTTAAAGAAAATCATACAAACATCTAGCCAATCGAGTGAACTGTTTGCTCCAATTTTGATTAAAAACAATCAATTGACTACTTTGCAACGTAATATTGAAAGTACGTTGAATTCTGTATCTTCGGTAAAAGATCTGGCTAATGAAGCGTCTAAATATGAAATCATTTTGGCAAAAGGTATTAAAGAATTGGGATTGAAGAAATACACACAAGTTATTCATAAGTTAGATGATATGTTAGAGGACATAAAAGTAAGCAATGAACAAAATGCAGAATTTCGTGGTATTCTTATACATCTTTCAGATTTAATTAAATTGAGTGAAAAAAATTTGAGATTATATTTTATCACTATTTTAAAAACTGTTAGACCATTTGATCCTCAAATTAATATGAATAAAAAAATGCCATTTCCTTATTATGAAGATGAACAATTGAATGAAATGTCCTGTATATTAGACTATTTTTATAACAACTCGGAAGATAATAAAATTGAGTCAATATTTATTAATGAACGTACGGATATAATCTTAAAGTCTATGGCATTTTTGGAACCTTTTGCCAAACAAATAACGTCATCAGAAAATGCACCATATGAAAAGGGAAGTAGTGGTATGATCCCTTATACTGAAGCCTTGTTGGGTTTTATTGCAAATGAAAAATCTTTAATAGAAGATATTTTCTCAAGATTTCCATCTGAAAAGTCAAAGGTTATTGTCACTGTGATCTCCCCATTAGTAAAATCATATACCAAATTATTTCAACGTAATTTGGATTCGGTAGTTAAAAATTTAGATAATACCGGCATTTTTAGTTTTGAGCTAGTTGAAAGTATTCAAAAAGTTGCGCGTTCACTAAAATTTAATGACACTCTATACCGATTAGATGATCTTGCAAAATGTTCTTCAGGTGTCAATCAAGTAACACAATCGTTATTCCAAGAAACAGTAAAAAGAATTGCCACTAAAGTTGGAAGATTGTCTACTATCCCAACTGATAATGGTGTCACTGAACCAACAGTGGACACTATGTCACGGTTAAGAAAATTTAGTGAATTTCAAAATGGATGTTTGAATGCTATTTGTAATATGGACAGACAAAGTTGGTTATTGCCATCTTATCAAGAAAAAGAATCTACATTTGTAAAAAGTTTCTTAAGTAATATTGCTACTGATCAAAAACCTTCACGACTATTGAGCTGCTTTTATAGTGATTGTATTGATACTTTATGTTACCTATTAGATAAAAGAGCTGAAAAGTTATTGATATCATCATCCGTCTCAACAAATTTTGATGAAGATCATAATTTTACTAATACCAGTGGAAATGTAAATAGTAGTTCAAAACACAAACAACGAATTGGTTTTTTTATTTTAATGAATATGTCATTAGTTGAACAAATTATTGAAAAATCGGATTTGAATAATTTATTGGGAGAAGAAGGGCATGCAAGATTGAAAAAATTACAGAAAAGATACATTGGGTATATGGTTCATGATTGGAGAACTTTAACTGCAAATTTAATGGATTCGGTAGTTATTGATAGCTCAGGTAAAAAATCAAAGGATAAAGAGCAAATAAAAGAAAAGTTTAAAAAATTCAATGAAGGTTTTGATTCTTTAGCTTCTAGATCTAAACATTATAGATTAAGTGACCCACAATTAAAAAAGGAGTTGAAAGCTGAAATTTTATCGTTGGTTATGCCAATGTATGAAAGATTTTACGGAAGATACAAAGATTCTTTCAAGAATCCAAGAAAACATATAAAATACACGCCAAGCGAATTGACTAATGTTATTAACCAAATAGTAAAATAGATTTGTTACTTGATGAAAAATTACTTAATATTAAGTACAAGTTGACGCAATTATCATCAAAAATTAAAGAGTCTATATGAAAAAAGCAATTAAATAGTCATACTTCAAAAAATTAAAAGTTTTATAAATTATATTACATAGTATTATGAATGTAAGTAACAGGATTTTTTTTATTATTAGATAGAATTGTTTTTGTTTTAAAATAAAATGTTATAAGATATTATTAACCAAAAAAGCTAATAGAATTTGTTAAAAGGTTTTGTTCAGCATTAAATATCTCTTCTTGAATTGGCTGGACTAAATTGCAATGAGTTATTCCAACCAGCAGAATTTTTGTCATACAAGGCAGTAATGTCTACAGAAGAATCCAATGGAAGATTATTAAATTCTTCATTAATAGAAAGAGAATCTCTTGATTGCATCATTGAATCGTCAAAACTTGTGTCATGATTTCTTGATGGTGTCTTTAATAAAGGTTCATTAGAAGCTGGATCATTTAAGTATATGGAATTTGTATCACGATTATCATTATCAAAAGATGATCTTGCTGATTTACTTTCTCCAGGTTTAATATATTGTTCTTCTGTTTCATCAGAATTTAAAATTTGACTAATATCATTGAAAAAATGATTATCTGTTCTTGTTGTTGATGGAAGTATATTTTTTTGATCTGATGGACCATTTAAATTTAAAATTGAAGTACCTGTGTTAGGTGCAGGAATCATTATACGATTCTTGATAACTTTTAATTCAGTACTTAAAGGTCTTAGTTTTGGAGAATTTGATCTAAGAATACCGGTAGGAACACCTTGAGAAATTGTAGTGATTCCTTGAAAACTGAAACTAGAAGCAATATCATTATCTTCATTATCTCCATTATCTTCATTTATGGAATTTTCTAATTCATTGTCTAAATTCATATTACTAGTTCTGTTATGACTATTTATTAATAATGATTCTTGAGATTTATTCAAAGTAATTTTTGGAATCTTTGAACCATTATTTGAAGTTGTGAACGAAATAGATTCATTGTATGTTGGAGGAAATGGTGGAGGTATATTAGAATTAGCATTAACATTATCAAAATCAAAATCTGGAGGTGGTGAATCGCTTGCTTTTTCATTAGTAAAACTTGTCATTTCACTTGTGCTATTTGTTGTTATATTATCGTTACAACTATTATCGCCAAGAGCAAGGGAAATTGGTTTCAATATTGGAGATGTGATTGGTGATAAAGGAAGAGCTTGTGGTGATGTAAGTGCCCTTTCTAAAGTTTCGGGTTGATAAATATTCGATTTTAATTTTGGAGATTTAAAAATAGTTGAATCGAAAGTTGATTTCTTATCATTATCGTTATGAATAATACCTGTCAACTGTTGTGAACTACTGTGATTTGGTGCCACCAAAGGTAAACTAATTCTTGGAGGACCGTTTAAAAGGTTAATATCTAGTGGTTGAACATCCGGAGATAATACAGGTGACATAAGAATTTCTTTTGGAAAAAAAATGTTTGAATTATGGTACATATTTGAATTAATACTTAGAGTATCTGAATTTGTTTGGTTGTTATTGATTGATTCATTATTTAAAGGAAATAAATTTGCATTAGTCAAATCATTTGGTAGAAAATGACTATCATAACTTGGTAACAAAGTATTTGCATGGGAACATAATTTATTTAATACATGAATTGGAGAATCGATACTAATTTCATAATGTTTTCTTTTACCATTAACCATCTTAGATAATCTTAAACATAATTTTATCCAATGATTGGATTTAATTTTTTCGTAACCAGTATCTGGATGTAATCTTTGATATGCACCGAATCTACTTGGTACAAACACTTGAAATTCGAATTCTTTATTTGATAAGTATCCATCAATTGGATCTTCTAACAAGTTACCCATATATTTAGCTTTAGATAAATTTGCATTAGGTGGTATATTTTTAATTCTTGGACCATTATGTTCAGCTAATAAAAATTTTTTTGTAGGTTCCATTCTATGAATTTTTCTTCCATGACAATAATATTCCATTGTTTCCGTTATATAAATTCTTATTCTATGAAGTGTAACTTTATCTAATGGTGAGAATGAAAAATGAATAGGTAAAAAAGCATCTAAAATAATATCTTTTGATGATATAACAATATCATAAAATAATTGATTTTCCCAATCTCTTGAAATGACGATTGGTTCACTTTCTTCAACAGAAGTGTCTGAAGGTGTTCTTATAATACTTACTGGTAATCTTGCATTTAAATTACCTTTAAAAGCACCATATCTTTCGATTGTAGCTAATAAAAAATATTCTACCAAACCAAAATCTGCTTTAATAGATTCCGGGTATGAATGTGGAATGACTTGTTCAAATGTATATATATAATCACCAGGTTGAAAGGTAAATGATGATTCATTAGCATTAACTAAATTAATAGCATCAAGATTTAATAAATTTGGTTGAGTATTATTACTATTATTATTATTATTTGAGTTTGTTGCATAATCTGGAGAAAAAGTTGAAGTTAATAAATCTGAAAAAATTGAAGTACCTGATAAATGTTTGTTATTATTCGTATTTGCTTGAGTTTTATTATTTTTAAATGATGATTGTAAACTCTTGGCGGTACTATTATTAGTTGTTGTAGTATCATGAACTGATCCAGTTACTCTTCTAAATATATTTAAAGGAGATAAACTTCTTGGTGGTATAGTTTTCTTTGATTGAATAGATTCTGATGAATTAGCTCTTCTCCTTGTACTTCTCGAACTCGGATCTCTATTTTTGGCATATACGAGATTATTAGATATAGAATTAGAACGTGTATTATTTTTTTTGTTATTGTTGTTACTAGTGTTACTATTGTTATCATTTCCACTGTAATTAGTGTGTGAAGATACGGGTGAAAGATTAATAGGTGAAGCAACATCTAATGATTTTGTAGAGGTTTGATTATTACTATCTTCGAGAGGTTTATACATTGAAGCTCCACTTCCTCTTATTAAATAATCATAATTTGAAATATCTTGTGTGGAACCATTGATAGTATTAGGTGATGATGCTTTATAAAATGGCCAAGTATGATTAACTATATCATTAATTTCTACAAATTCTTGTTTCTTTGGAGGTATACCTTCTGGCCATTCAGTTCTTGAATAACCTTTAAAGTTTAAAGATATATTTTTTAATTTTGTTGGTTTTAATATTCTAACAACTAAAGAACCTCTTAACATGGAAGGTTGTTTTTCACCACTATGTAAAGATTCAAATCCTTGTAAAAATACCACAGGTTCGACTAACCTAATGAAAACTTGAATATGAGCACTATGTTTTAGTGGTTCAGCATCAAAAGCAACGTCTGCATTTTTTTCAGGTGGGAAGACTGGGGAAAACACAAGATCAGACTGAGGCATTTTATAAAAGATTTTGCTTTTTTCAAAGTTTCTATTTTATGTCTAATAAAATGTTTTGATGTAGTTTTTTGATTATGATTACGACTATAAATACACGATAAATATTGAAAATAATAAGTCAAAGATACTTGAACCAAAAATCTAAAATGTACGGTTATTTAACATAAATTTTTCGGTATTCTTGCCCTAATCTATTGTTTTTTATTATATCTTTGGTTAATGTCTTTGGTACTGTTTCACCCTCGAATACCTTTTAATTTGTTCTAAATTTTTTCTCAATGTTTTATTTTTTTTTTTTTTATCTTTAAAGATACAAAATGAAAAATTAAAATTTGAAAGAGCAAGTGGAATTACCCGGGAGATACACCATGTGTCAAAAGAAATATGCAAATAAAACGTGGTTGACGAAGCAAATAAATGGAATTTGAGAGCAATAACTGCATGTGTTTGACGTCTTGCAAGATTTTTAGTATGTGTTGTCAAGAACGGTTTCTTGGTTTGGGTGTGCGGTGCACGGTTGATACAGCAAACAACGGATGCAAGGCTGAATAAATGAACAAACGTAAAAGAAGACGTGCTTGTTATTATTGCAGAATCGTCGACCGCAACAAAAAAACAGCATGAGAGATGAGTAAGAACTTAGCACAGATAATTGCGGATGGGGTGGATTTGTATCTTGTTATGGAACTAGATCCAGGCAATGATGCTGCACGTGTTAGCATCTCTGAAGTGAAGAGACAGTATAGGATCTTGGCGTTGAGATACCACCCAGATAAGAACAGGAACTCCGGTACCACTGAAGGTGGAAACAATGCTGAAAAGTTTCACAATTTGTCGCAAGCCATTCGCATCTTAACTGATGAACAATCAAAACAAGAATATGACATATGGTACAACACATTTTTCAAAAACGAACGTTCTCAATACATTGAGAAGCTAAAGAGAGCAGAAGCGCAACATCATGAAAAAAAGACTAGAGAAACTATTACTGATGATGATAATTTATCAAATATTCAAAAATATGGAGAGTTTTTGAGAAAATTGAAACATTTTAATATGAGCTATGGAGATTGGAAAGGGTCAGTTCAAAGTGAAACAGTTGAGGAAGACGTTGAGGACACAGAAACAAACAAATTTTACGATTCATCTACACTAAGAGTAGAAATTTGTATCATGCAAGATTCTGCAAAGAAGTTGAATTTAATGAAAAGAGATCTTTTGGTTAAGTTCTTGGCAGAGAAGGTTGGCTTGGTAAACGATAAGGTATATGATGTCTACTACTCGTCACGAAGCACCTCCAGAACGGAAAACAATACCGTTGTTGCATACGTTGTCTTTTATACCCCAAAAGATGCCCTCGATTTTCTTCATCAGTGGGAGCAAAACAGTATTGCCAATGAAACGGGCAGTTATTCTGTTACCAGTGTAACTCCGCGGATACCCACAGAGTACTACAAGGAAGTGCAAGTGCCAGATGACATTGTGCTGGATGATACCATTGCTAGCCTAGTCAGAAATGACCCGATCATCCTGGAATAGCATTTTTTGTGTTTTGCAAGACTCTCAGCAGTTTGCAATCGAAGTAACCCTGCACCGCGAGATTTGTTTTCTGATGAGCAAAACTGAACTGAGAAAGCCCTACAAAAATGACAATGACACTCAAGAAGAAAATATACGAGAGAATCAGCCTTATATAAGCTTTGATAAAATAAATAACTAGACATACTGATACTGTCTTTTATAAATAAATAGTAGAGGATTTTTTTTTTATAGAGAGAAATTATCAAAAAATCTACAATTGGAAAAAAATTACCCTTAAATAACAGGTTAATAAAAACTGGAAACGTTTTCAAATTTAAATAGAAATATAGTGTTAATGCAAATAACGTTTGAGTAATACATAGTCGCACAGAAAATAGGTAGAAATATATAATGGCATTTTCTAGAAGTAAAAGAAGATCACCAAACGGAAACCCTCAAGTAACTTTAAGTGAACGAGGAGCTCAGGATTCTTTGAGAGCCGCTCAAGCAATCTTTCAAAGACACAAACAAAATAGTAATCAACCTACTCAGAGAATTTCTGATGTAAATGTAAATTCTAAAAATTTATCAAATGGAAATGTTTCGATCTCAACTACAAATTTAAAGGATCTCAAGGGCACTACGCTTCTCAATAATCATAGTAATACTAACATTAATAATAATAATAATAATAATAATAATAATAATAACTCGTTTCGTATGAAACATCCAGTACCAAGAAAACCTAGTGTTGATAAGAATTCCAAGATAAAACCATCCACTCCTTCAATAGTTGTATCGGCCATGCCTGTAGAAACTCCTATACAAACAACCACAAAACCAAACTTAAACAGATCTTCTTCTTCAAATAATAACGTTTTAACAACTAATTCAAAAAGTCCATTAGTAAGATGTCCCTCAAATGAAAAACTAATAACAAAAAAAACAAACTCATCTGATAATGGTGCAGCAAAAATTGCTGCTGCTTTAGCTCATACATACGTAGTTAATATGGAACGTAGAAAAAGTAATGATAATAATGCAATTAATAATACTGAGCCAATCAATGAATCAAATCTAATTCCAAAATCAATTAAAAGGAAAGTTCAAAAAGAAATTACACCACCGCCACCTTCTCTAATATATCAAGAATCATTTCCAATTCCACAACAACTTCTAATAAATAATAACAATAATAATAATGATAATAATTATTCAACTATTCCTCCGAGGAAGACATTAAATAGAATACGACCATCACTTTTAATTGAAAATAAAAATTCTTATTCGCCAATCGAACCGACAATTGATTCGGAACAACCTGATGGGCAAAGTATAATATCAGAACAATCGTACAATCCAACAGAACCCACATCTATAACATCTATTTCTCGTACACCTCCATTGGATGTGTCTATTGGTACTCCAATTCTTCCGCGAAAAAAAAGTAGTAAAGTTAGAACTTTGAAAAAACTTTTTGGTAAAGGTGCAAATAATGTAGTTGATGGTGCTTTAGTCTTATATAATAATGAGTCACCGATATCATCAACTAAACCAATTACAACAATAGGAAAAGATACTGGATTTTCATTGAGTAATAGTAATTTAAATACAAATAACGGAAGTAATTTAACTTTATCAGATTCTTCATCTAGTTTAAATAGTAATGATGGTAATATTCCAGCTACAAATAAACCTGCACCAATCCCTAATAAGAGTACAAGTTCTAATCATATTAATCATAATCCATCAGGTACAACAATGAAATTTAAGACTACCATGAGATATCAACCAAATAAAAAAAAAGAATTCAATGAAGATAAACCTTGGAAATTACATAAAGATGCCAAATTTTTATCAGATATAGAAAGAAAACGGTATGAAGGTATGTGGGTTTCAAATAGATTTTCTTATTTAAATTTCTTGTATTGGTGGCCAAACGAAGAAACGAATGATACAAAATTTAAAGATGATGATATAATTAACGAAAAACAAAATGATAACAATAATGAGGATTCTATCTTAGAAAATGTCGATTATGAAGAATCATTAGATGAAACTGCTGATATTATTGATGGTTATGGTAGTGATAATTATTATGATGATGATGATGATGTAGTCTCAGGTTATTACAATGATATATATTCAGAACCATCGACGAGTCGATCTGTTTTAGGAACAGGAGATAATTTATCTGATGTGGGTACAGGACAAAATAGGGTTTATGATGATGGAACAAAATATGACAATGATTACTTGAATGAAAATAATGAAATAATGAATGAAAGTTTAACTGATAATTATAAAACTACAATTGAATCAAAAAATGTTAATGAAGCTGATTTTATGAATAATGAATCAAAACGGAAAAGTATGGACGTGAAGATAGGTTTTCAAGAACCAAAAGGCAAAAACGTAAAATTGTTTCCTATGGTACCTCTGAAACTTCCTGAAGATGGGTTGATTTTAAATATTGTTGTTAAAGATATTTGGGAACGTTCCAATCTTTCAAGTGATTTACTAAGACAAATTTACAATTTAGTTGATACAAGGCATGACGGTACCCTTGATCGTAAATCGTTTATCGTTGGAATGTGGTTAGTTGACCAATGTCTTTATGGGCGCAAGTTACCCAATGAAGTGGATGCCCTGACCTGGAATAGTGTTGATCGATATTCTTTAAGTGTGATTCAAACAAAGTCTCAGAAGCCTTCGCGGGTCAAACATAAAGGTAGGCGTCGGGGCATTGTGGGGCGCGAACTCAAGCATATCAAGAGTGGTATTAAGCACGTCCACTTATAGGTACTAGTAATGATAAATGGCACGGCTACAGAAGCACAACAACACTAAACTTTGCTTGTTCTCTCGTAAAAATACTGAGTTTGTTCTCCCACGGAACGGAATTTGTAATACACAGAACTGAATTTTCTCGCAGCCTCCAAAATGTGTGTTGCAGAAATCCCCGCGGTTCTAAAAATTTATATAAAAATCTAATTATAAATAATGTTATTAGACTTTTATACGTCAAAATTGCCTCATTTGTAATATTACAAGAAAAAACTTATTCTGAAGAAGAAAGGATAGATCCCATTTATTTTGATAGTTGAAAGTTTTATTTCATATTGATATTGTTTTTTGTAAAAATCTGACCTGTTTATTGATTTTTCAAAAAATACGTTTCTACAAATACAATAATTAGTCATATACTTGAAAACCCAGATAAGCTATTTTGCTAAAACGACTTATATAAAGATTTTAAAATATGTTTAGAGTAATTAATGCTTTCAAAGGTACTAAAATTTCTGAACCTTTAGAAAAAGAACAAAAAAAGAAAAGAACAACCAGAATTCTTAATCAATGTATTGATTTTGAAACTGCCTTACAAGCAATGGATTATGTTCTTGATGATAGAACCGAGCAAGGTCTTGGTTTATTAGATCAAAATGATAAAATGAATGGTTCTGATCAAACTATTAGTGTTTTAGCTCGTGGTGTCATTGAATTTTTACAAGCAACATTAGGATTTGAAGCTGAAGAAATGAAAACTGCAGGAAATACCTTAAACAGGGCAGAACAATTATCTTTAAGAAGTAGACAATTAGCACAAAAAGAAAATTTAAAAAGTAGTTCTTTATATCCTCCGGGAACTGTTTACGCTGTTACTTACACTGAATCCTGTTTATTACATGCTCTATTGATGTTATTCAGTGAAAGTATGATTGAAGCTGCAAAAGCTTTATTAAAATTAAGAAAAGCATATTCTATGTTATCTGAAATAATGCAATTAATCGAAAAAGTTGAAAAACAAAGTAGAAATTCTCCAAATGATTCGAACAATGGACTTGTATCTGAAAGTACTTCTCATACAAGTTTGAACTCATCAGTAACTACTTTTGAATCTGTGGATATCCCATATAGGTTAAGTGATGAAGAAAAAAATGATACAGAATTATTTGAATTAGTAGAAAAAATTCAAAATATGAGGTCAGAAAGGCTAGCTGGTACACATATAGGTAATACTGCAGCCATCAATAGATTAAGAACTGATTTAGGTTTATTAGCCACCGAAGTTGCTTACACAGAATCATCAAAATTTATATCTGAAGACTATGATGTGAATCAAGCTACGATTGATGAATTTATTGTTTCTGGTGCACATTTATGTTACGGTATTTTACAAGTAGTCTTATCATTAATTCCACCTACTATTGGGGCTGTTCTTTCTATAGTTGGTTTTCGCGGTTCTCGTGAAGAAGGTCTAAGATTAATTTGGAAATCCACAAAACAAAGAAATGTTCATGGTTGTATTGGTTTACTAGGTTTAATGTTTTATTATGATGGTCCTTTTCAATTTACAGACGATGATTTTGATATTCCATCAAATATTAAAAATAAATCGATGACACCATCACCGCTATCCAAAACTCTTACTGGTTCCAGTACATCTCAAAGTGGAACAAATTTAAGTACCTCTACAGATATTTCGACCTTCGAAATGAATAGTGAAACATTACTACATCCAGGTAAATTACTTGAAGATGCAGTATTACAAGCTAGAGCTATGTTCCCTCATAGTGCACTTTGGTTATTAAATGAAGCAAGAATGCTATCAGGTAAAGGACGTTTGGATGATGCCATCACATTGATGGATTCTATAGAACCTAATGATATTCGTATGAGGCAAGTTAAAGTTTTGATGATATTCGACCGTGCTAATACATTAGTTCATTTACATGAATATGAAAGGGCTGCTGAAGATTTAATTGCTTTAATTGATATTAGTGATTGGTCACATGCATTATACTCTTATTACGCAGGTTGTTGTTATTTAGAAAAGTGGAGAATGTGTCAAATTGATTTAATTAAAGATGAAAAAGAACAATTTTATAAAAAAAAAGCAGAAGAATTAATATTTAATGCACCAAATCTTTTGGGTAAAAAGAAATTTAAATCAAAGAATTTGCCACTTGATAGATTCATGTCAAGAAAGGTTGAACAATTTAAAAGCATGCAAAAGCAATTAGGTTGTGAAGATATTTTGGACGCTATCGGTACATCTCCAGTTCACGAAATAGCATATTTTTATAACGGTTATAATCGTATGACTAATGATGGTTTGGTTCTTACTAAAAAAATGTTAACAGAATATCACAATCCTGCCATTGACACTAAAGATCCAAATCAAGAATTTATTAAGGACTTGTTGTTATCATTAACTTTACGTAGATTGGGTAATGTTGACGATGGTTGTAAGATCCTTGATGAAAGGATCCTTCCACAAATTGTTAGTGTTCAAAATGGCAAAGTAAAATACATCAAAAAAACTGAAGATCCATGGGCATATCCTACAGCATTGTATGAACGTGCTTTGTTTAACTGGAAAAAGGATGGCATTGAAGGTTTACCAGAAACAAGAGAATGGTTGGTAAAAGCTCTAGATTATTCTCCAGACTACGAATTAAGTACTCGTATTTCCATGAAAGTTAAGGCAGCGTTGGACAGAGTTGAACAAGCACTTCAAAAATAGTTTTAAATTAAGTATACTTGTAATAAATGTTTTTATGGATTTTTTTTAGTATTATTATACATAATACAACAGTTATATTTATTTGTACTATATAATGATATCTAACGTCAAATGTAAATCTCAATACTTACATTATGTTATTTAATATGGTAATTCAGTCTATAAATGAATATTATGTGTTATACTACTTGACTACTATGACGCATATGATTACAAGAAATTTCGATCAAGCCTAATCTTTTTTTTTTTTGTTCTTGTTTTATATCTTCGTCGTTGTATAAACAATTACCTCACCTCTTGCTTTATAAATTAATTATTTTACCGTTCTTTTCGCATATTTCCATGTTTGTTTACCCATTTTGGCCACAAAACAGATGAAATTTTGTCTAAATTTCACCCACATTTTCTTCTGATTGATATAACGGTGTATGGTTCATAATATTCAAATTTTTTCAAAGGTCAAACGTCACTACTGCACATCATCACTTTGTCTTTCACAAAAAATGTTAAGTATAAAAGGTATACGCGCCTGATTTTATCATCTTGACTGGTTATAAAATATCACTTGTGATAGATGTGACCTAAACTACTAGGTCTAATAAATATATTTCAACTATAGACTATCTATTTTAATTAAGTATAATAAAATATAGATATTTCTCTGATCACTAATACACAGAAAGTAATCAATGAAGCCATTTAACTTGTTAATTAGCTGCTGATTCGTTAATTAATTTGTTGGTTTCTTTTCCTTTCAAAAGATAAGTCAGGTAAATTATTCTCATGGAACTAATTTACTTAAATACAATTCCGTCGTTCACCGAGCAACTCGACATTATTGAGCGCCTTTGTTACAACGCAATTGCTACTAAATTGTTTACTTCGACTTAAGCAACACCGTAGACTGAATATGCTCTGGTCTGTATATACAGAGCTATTGATGAAGATGAAAGTTTCCACTTCATTTCTTATATCCTGCAAAAAAATAATATTCAAGCTAAAAAGAAAACTCCGATACGGGGAGTCGAACCCCGGTCTCCACGGTGAAAGCGTGATGTGATAGCCGTTACACTATATCGGATATATTTTATATACTGATTTGAGATGAATATCGATCCCGTGAAATGATAGCTCACGTGATCAAAAATGAAATAATTATGAAAGAAAATAAGATAGAGAAAAACAAGAATAAAATAAGAATATACACAATTACTATTCACTATTCTAGAATAGAAATAGATATACATGATTCAATTTAATTTAATATAGATATAATTTTTATACGTAACTTAAAATACTAACTTTGTCTACGAAAATAGTACAACTTAATAGGATTAATTATAGGAACAAAGAAAGCCTCTTTTGGAACATAATTAACAACTTTAATATAAAAATATTGACTTATCAAAATAAATAAGATCCAAGCAATCAATACATTTATTAATTTTTAATGTGCAAAACTCTACTTGAACACTAATATTTTGACCAAATTAAGAATCTTATTTTGATTGTTATTTCCTTAAATTATATATTTATTCGTTGTTATATTATTCTATTAAGTAACTATATGTAATCCTCAACTTCTTTGGAATTCGTCTCCTTTTTATATCTTTTGGAATCACCATTGCTTGTCTCCAATCTTCTCGTTTAACTGTAAAGTTCACCTTTTGACTCCTCCTAATTGACTCCTATTTCTTCTCTATTAGCTTCCTTATTATTATTCTCTCATCCAGGGTTTCCTTTCTTCTAGACTAAAGTATTAGTCCTCCATAATATCTATGTACTTATAAACTATTTATAGATTATTTAACTACTTATATTTTTATAATAAGTTGGAAACATTTGTTAATATTTATATTTCTTAAATCTCATTCTCCACATTACATAATTTTATTTAATGGGTGATTGTAATTGACCAATCCAAAAACGGATCTGTTTTAACCTTCATAATTTGAACGTAATTCAAGGTTTGAGTGTGTTTATTTATTGGCCAACAGTGTCAATATATGTGGTATTTTTAGAAAAGTGTTTAACTTTTAGTCACCAAAATCCAAATATATAAAGAGACACCAATACAGGTTTATCATGTTTGCATAGTATAACGTGTAATTTCTACGAAACAGATAATTATTCGTTAGATTGTTTATTAGTCAATGAAACTGTATGTTTCATTAAATTGTTAATATATTTATTAATATTAAACATTGTTTGTAATAATAATGATATTGTCTTTTATGTTGATTATAAAAAATATACAACTAAAACATAAATAAGAAAAAAAAGTGTAAAATAAATATGTGAGTTGCCTTCAAAAAAAACTTTAATTTATTTTCCTATTTAGATAGTTGTTGTGCAAAAGAACAATTGAGTTATAATGGGCTCATATATTATAACCACGTCACTCAATTGTTATAAAACTGGATTTTTGTTTACATTTCTAAATATCACTAACTTTCTAGGGTAATTGTCTGTATTAGGAAAAATTCCATCAAAATTATAGGATTAACCAATTAGTAGCTTATAATTTAAATAATAATTTTAAAATATCAACCTAAGGTAACTCCATCACACTTTGGTTATCTGAGATAGATAAATCTATTAATCTAAAATTAGACTATTTTCGAGTAATTGAAAGTCTATCTTCACTTAATTTAATATTAGTACAATTGCTTCACAAAGACTTATATCGACGTTCAAGTAGAAGAGGTTGTATAAAAAGGTATAAAAAATTATTTTTATCAATTTACCTATGTGAACAGACCTTAATAGATATATCATTATTGTAAAATACATTACCAAATTTTGTTTGCCATATAAGAAAAATGAGCTGTTGGTAATTAGAATATCGTGTAGTAAAAAGTTACTTTTTGAAAAATTATAATGATTCTTGCAAACATTAAAAAAATATAAAATGTTGAATCTAGTATTGCGACTAAATTGTCAGAAATTCTAAATGCATAAAATTTTCAAATTTATGCTGGAATCAATTTTTGACCTTATCTAAAGTCAAAATGATCGTGTGAAAATCATTTAAAAAGGTGATTTTTTGATATTTTTTTCTTAATGTGTACCTGATATTTTCCATTAACTAAAAAATAATATATGTGTATAGTTGAAATAATTGTTGGCCATGTCATGGGCGCGATAATAATGTAGATAGCTTGAGTTATTGAAAGCTTTAAAAGCGTGAACTTTATAGTTGAAACAGCGATGCTAATTACGACAATTCAATGGCTTGGTTCAGTGGTTATCATAGCAGCAAATGTTATATTCGAACTTGAAACAATCGGATTTTAAAATAAGCAAAGTATCATCACAAATTTCTCAAGTAACGGTTTGTGTCATATTTAAAATGGTAAATAGGTTAATTAGTTAATTTTAACTTATGAGACGTTTTATCTATTAGGTTTCGGCTCACATAATCTTACATATTACATACCACACAATAAAAATTAATATAAACTAAAAGTGGATATAACACAATGAAATGCCAATATATATATGGTAACTACTTCTTGTTCAGGTTTTCTCTCTTTTAAAATGACTAGTAAATCAATGTTTATCATTGTTGAGTAATGTTTCAAACATTTCAAACGGTTGAGCAAGATAAAGGTTCAATCGAATAGAGCTGGAAAAAAAAAAAAAGTTATCGTGCATGCGTCATAAAATAAAAATACAAGAAAACCAAAAAAAAGAGATGGAAAAAAGTACAGTGTTTTAAAACTATCATTCAGTTTTAATGTACTTTATATTACAGCTATCTGAATCTATCTTTTAACAGTCTATCAGCACCAACTTCCTCGTACTCTTCCTTACCCACCCAAAGCTGATGAAAAGTACCTAGACTTGTAAGAATACTACCACCTAGCCAGGATTGATATTGCCTTTCTATTGAATTACCTGAAGTTAATATTCTGAATTTTAACGCAGGTAGTTTTCTATTTAATTCAGACATTAAACGGTCACTCAGGCCTGGAATCAAAGACGTACCGCCAGTAAGCACTACATTATGAGCGAGAGAAGAACGTAAATCAACATCAGTAGCCATTATTGAGTGGTACACAAGGTCAGCTAAACCTGATATCTCGTTTGGTTCTTCAGCAATTCTTTTACCGTTTTCATTTATATTTTCACTTGGTTCAACAGATGGTTCTACGGACTGCACTGGTGTCGACTCTTTAGTATCTGTAGCTTTGGTGTTGTTCATACCAGGCTTATTTCTTTTCAAAGGAACGTAATCATTATGCCATGTTTCAACAACTCCATCTTTGGAAACATTCCAATTCTCTGGAATCTTTTCTCTAGTTACATTAAATAATTCTTCCCCAAATCCAAAACGATCAATGTTATCAAATACAATTTCTTCATTCCATGGAGTTTCAATAGATCTTTTGGCTAATGATTTAAGCTCTGCCTTTTTTTGTTCTAATGTTAATGAAGAAGAAATTTGACATAATGTTTCTTTTATTTCTTGAAGAAATCCACGATCGTTAGCAAAATTATACAAAGAAGGATCGACCTTAAAATCAAACTCCTTTCTTATGAATTCTGGTTTTCTCTTTTCAACAGCAAATAATGGTATTATTTCTCTTGGTTGTAAATTTGTTTTTATCAATTCATTAATAAATCTCCCTGCAAAAAAATTTCTCATAGTACTTTTAGATAAGGTCATACCATCAACTACAGGGCTAACGGAACATGTATCATGTCCTATGTCAACAACAAGGCAATTTGGTCTACCTGATGCAAATGATACACACGTTGGTTTAGAGGATACATAACAAGCTTCGAACTCCATACTTTCTAACAAAACTTCTAAAGATTTTTTTCTATTCTTAGTTGTATTCCATATGGATTCTGTTAAAAAAGCTGGAATACCTTTGTTTGACGATAAATACATTTGCTTTTCCAAAGCCGAAGACCATTGGTCTTCGGCAGCGTCCCAATCAATAATTAAGCCGTTTTCCACTATAGGTTTGATGTTGTAATCTGCCCTTGGAATAGAAATAGATTGTTCGGAGAATATTCTTTTTTGCTTGTTTTCCTTTTCAGAAGTCTTCCCAGTTTCAGTGCCAGGATCGAGATCATTGAGTTCTCCATCGTTGAATTTATCTTCATTATTGTAAGAACCATAATATGATGGAAGGATTACTTGGGGACAATCAGTTCCTGAATAACCAATGTTGGTGTTGTAAGAACCAGGATCAATGACAATTGCAGTAATTTCATCCCCGCCATACGTTTGCAGTGCTGGATTTGACATTGGTAGTTCGTTTTGCGGCTTTAATGTTTTAATTCAAAACTTAAAAAATTTTCGTAGTTGGTTTAACACACTGCACGTTATATATTGCAGCTTTTTGGAAATGTTTGTTTAATATGTAGACATGCTTGAAAAAAAAAATTTTGAAGTATTTTCGTGCGCGAGGGTTATGAAAAAGACTTAAAAGACAAAGCGTTATAGTTAAATACTTGTTTCTCAACAGGATATCGTACAAAATAAATGCAATAATTACCATTTTGATGTTTATAGTCAATTTTAACCGTATTAAACTGTATTGTATATTTATGTCTAGATCTTTTCGATATTAGAACAAACCACTCACATAATAAAAAAACATCAGAGTTTTAAAATTAACGTATATATATATATATAAATATGACTTTAAATGAAATTTATGATATGTACACCTAGTGCTTTAAAGCATCTAAGATTAATTCAGTGGCCTTTTCAACACCTTCCTTAGTACCCCTTACGTAAATGACATCATTTATTTGGTCGTTCTTTCTTGGGACATTGATTAAAGTACCAGTGGCTTCTCTAATCTTCTTAACGTTAGAACCACCTGGACCAACGACCTTGTTAAAGTTTCTTACCTCAACAGACCAAACATAACCTACATAAGTAGCAGTCTTGGCTAATTGGATTCTTTCCGCAATAAGCTTTTGGGCATTTTCTAAAGCAAATTTCTTTTTGTCTTCATCACTTTTCTTTTCAGTAGATTCAGCTTTTTCACTGTCTTCACCCAAAATTTCAGAGAAATCAACAGGTTCATAAGTTAATCTCCATGGGATATCACCTTCTTCTAAAACAGATAGTTCTCCAACTTCTTCAATGGTAACCTTAATTTTCTCACTCTTTTCAGCATCAGAAACTGGCAAAGCTTTTTCTGTTGGAATAACCAATTGTGTTCTATTCAACTTAGTAGCTCTTCTGGAGCTGTTACCATGCTTGACATTGACAAAATCTTCATTTCTTAATTTTTGAATCAAAGCACCACGTTCAGAAACAAATTCATGAATGGCCGCTGGAACTTTTAATTCAACATCAAAATTATCTTTTAAAATTTCAGAAAATATTCTCTTTTCTGCCTTTTCTATGTTTTCTGGTAAACCAGTGATAGTGACAACACCATCTTGACCCTTATTTGGAACTTGTAAAGTGATGCTGAAGTCAGATTCAAGTTGACGACGAATCATACCACCTGGACCAACTAAAGCACCTTGTCTGTCCTTTGGAACGTTTAATTCTTTAGTAACAGACTTTTCACCATCTTCTACAATTTTGTTAATTGCTTTGACAACCTTAGATACAAAACTTTTTGGACCTTGGATAGTAATAACATCGCTATCTGAAGTAGAATTTGGAATATCAATAGACTTGTTCTTGATTTCATCACCACCAGCTCCGGAAATGATTTCCCTTAACTTGTGACCACCAGCACCGACAATAACTCTGTGGTATTTACGGTTGACATTTAAAGATTCAGTGACAAAGTCTTGGGCTTCAGAAACAATAGATTCAACCTTAGATTGAGCGCCCTTAATATTAGATCTAGTACCAGTAATTTCTAAGTCAACGACGCCAGTTTCTTTGACACTCTCATCAGAATTTTTTTGTAAAAAGTCCATTTCAACACCAAATTCAGCTCTAATATCATTAATAACATCACCATTCTTACCAATAACACGTGGAACATGTTCGGCTGGAACTTGAATGACGACCTTGTGACCATTTTCCATTTCAAAATCTAATAAGTTCTTTAATTCATCATAAGCTTGTTTGACACCACGAGATGGGCCTCTAACAGTAACAGTTTCGTTATTACGTGAAAAGTTAATGTTAACGTTGTACTTTTCATGTAAACGATTACGGTAGATACCATTTGGACCAATTAAATTACGGTGAAATTTCAATGGAACAATTAATTCTTTAGTCACAATATCAGCCCATTTCTTTGCTTCAGCTACTATATAAGCTTTAGCATGTGTCAAGTTATATTCTAAACCAACAATGGTAATTTCAGTAGTGTTTTTACCATTGGTTGCGTTTTGTGGAATATCAATTTGAATATCAAACTTTTCACGAATTTGTTGTAAGTTTGAACCTTTATTACCAATCAATCTTGGAATAGAATTGGATGGAACTTCAAAAACTAATTCAGATTTCTTTGATGGTGATTCAATGATAGATTCAATGGCTTTGCTGGCAATTTTTACAGCTTTATCATCACCTCTGATGAATAATTTATCATTGGATGGGGTATTTAATCTGAATTGAACATGACCATTTTCTTTAGAGATTTCATTTAAGATAATTGGTAAAGTTATACTGGAAGAACCAAAATATTCTTCTTGAAGATCGGCAGGAATATCAAATTCTTTAGAATGTAAATTATTTTGTTTAGCACGTAAAGAATCTAATGAGCCACTAGTCTTATTTAAAGAATCTTGAATTTCTTGCATAGATGGTTTAAAATCATCGTCAGAACTTGCAGCAATTAAGATAATATCATCAGATTTTCCTTCACAGAAATCACCTAATTGAACAAATGGAATTTCAGTTTCAGTAGCTGATAAAATGGTTTTGATATCATTATGGAACATTTCATAATCTAAATCACCAATGATCAAAGTATCAGCTGGAGTAATGTTATTGACTAAAGCAATAATTTCTTTACGAACAGTCTTAATGTCTCCAGCATCATCATTTTTAGAGCTAATAAAAATGTTTACAGAAGATAAAGTTTCATCTAACAATTCAGCTGGTTTTGGTAAAGCTACTTTGACATTTGGATATTCTTCCATTAAAGATTTTAAAACTGATGGATATTTGTTGAAATATAAAGCTAAATTTTTTGCATGTTCTAAATTATTAGAATGAGCTTTAGAAATATTTAACGCATCAACAGAAAAAGCTTTAGATGAAGCTCTAGCAGCAGAGATGGCTTCCTTAACTTTGTTATCTTGACCAATGAATGATACGAATTCATCGTTGGCATCAGTTGGGAATTTAACAATAACATTAAATTCTTCCTTTAAAGCTTTGCTATTGATAACAGTTTGAAATTTAGTTGGAATCTTAATTTTTTGTTCCGTAATATCATTAGATAAATTGCTCAAAAACTTTTGAATTTTAGTTTTAGCAGCTTTAACGTCTTCACGTGGACCAGAAAGAATAATGTCAGCAAAAGTAGTATTATCAAAATATTGAACTTTAATATCATCTTGAACTAAATCTTCAAGAACCTTAGCAGAGTCAATGAATGGTAATAAGGTGGAATCATCAATAAGTAATTTAATAGAAGCATTCTTAGTTTCTTCTTTGACAATAGCATTAATCTTGTTCTTTGCACAATTAACAGATTCGAAATCACCATATAAAGAAATATTGGTCAATTCATCATCTAAATCTTCGTCATAAGAATTTTCGATGTTTTCCTTTGCAATGTTAATCTTAACATCAAATTGACTAGAAATTTCACGAATAGTTTTACCACCAGAACCGATAATAGCAGCTTTACATTTTGATGGAATTTCAATATTGTCATTAATTGGTCTAGTTAATTTTTTAATTAATTCTCTTTTAGCGGAATGAACATCATCAGCTACACCAGATATTAAGAAAGTACGAGAATTTCTTGATAAAGTTGATTCAATTGAAACGTTTAAAGAATTCTTGATAGAAAGGACAATACGAGATAATTCTGCCTTAGTAATAGATAATTGAGTTTGTAAGTCTAAAGTAAAAGATTCTTGAATGTTTTTTGATTTCATACGTTTAGCACCAGGGGAAGAAGAAGAGGTAGAAGCAGAAGAATTGTTAATATCTGAGATTGGAATTGAAGCTGCTGGTTTCATGTTTGGACCCCAAGAAACTTTCGTATTAGCAAAACCATTATTGGACATTAAAGATGGTAGATCTTTCAAAGATGGTAAAGGCTTTGGTTTTTCAATTTCAAGTTCAGATTCAGCATTTTCAGTAGATTCTTCAGTGATTGAAGTTTCAGCAGATTCAGGTGCAACTACAGAAGGGACAGAACTTTCAGTAATAGTTGAGTCAGTAACAGAAGGAACAGCAGTTTCTTGCTGATTAACACTTTCGTAAGTTTCAGACATATCTTATAGGAAGTAATAAATACAAATAATTTTTTTTAAACAGGTTAACCAAAAGGACAAATACTAGATTAATAGAGCAAAAGAATGAAAAAATTAAGTTAAGTTACTAATTTTTTTTCAAACAATTGACAAAGAGAATTTTTTTATTGTAATATAATTTCAAATTGAAACAGGGAATACAAACGACTGAAACTGTGCCTTATAAGTCTTTTTTTTTTTTTTTTTATTTTATAAAGAAAAAGGTATTTGATAATCTAAAAAAGAAATGAATTGAATAAATTATAAAAAAAGGTACAAGAAATACATTTGAGTTATGCCAAGTACTTAATGAGAATTTAAAAAATCTTGAAAATGGAATCAATTGCCACAAGTTGTTTGTTGCCCATCATCACCAACTGAAACTTTACAGAAAATGCCATGTTGTCCATTTACTGCAACAACAACCTTTGAAAATCAAGATCAATAATTTTTCACGTTACCCGAACGTAAAAAGTTTGTATGTCACGTTTTTTTTTTTACCTTCAATCAGAATTTCTTCTGTGGAGAACATAGTTTGGAAAAAATAATTAGGTAATAACAATGAAAACAAAAGCTTATAATTATATATTTAACTAAATAGGGGTATATATATGAAATGATACATGAATGGAATATAATAATTATGTGTAAATGAACTGATTTCAAAATTTTGAAAAATAACTAAACAATAAAGAATTTCTAGGCGTCGTAAATGAATTTTTTATGCATTTTTTTGTTAAGGAAAATCTTATAATAATGGTTCAACATTATTAGAATACTCACCGGCATAATTACCTGGGTCTTGATAACTACAAATAACGTAATCACCCCAGACATTACCACATTTTTTAATACCACAACCAACTTGAGAGGTACCTTTCCAAACAACTTGAGTGAAATGGCCAGTACTGGAACTAAAACCTGGATTAGAATAATCGTAACTTGAAATTTCATTATACCAAGCATCAACAGCACCTGCTACACCGTAACCTAATGCTAAGTTTTCACCATATGGACCTCCGGAATGTTGTAAATTACCGGAACAATCATAATTATCAGCATAATTTTGAGCATAAGAAGCTAACTCACTTGACCAAGTTAAAGCACTTGTATCTTTATGTAAAGCTCTTTTAATATTATGTTCGTTTAATAAAGTAGAAGCAAAATCAGAACTGGCTGAAGTAGAGCTACCGGTAGAAGTGGAGCTACTAGTAGTAGTGCTTGCTTGTTCGGATGAAGTACTTTTTGTTGAAGTTTGTAAAGTGGTAATTGGAGCAGTTGAGCTGCTAGTAGTAGTTGGGTTGGTACTAGTTGATGTTGGTGCGGAACTAGTTGCAATTTGTTGAGAAGCACTTGAAAAAGTTGAACTTGATGAGGCTGAAGAACCGGAAGAAGAGGAAGAACTTGATGCGGCTACTTCCTTTACTTCTTCAATAACAGATGATTCAACAGCAGATGTGGTTGGATTTGTAGATGCAACAGATGCAGAGGCTGTTTGAGTTTGAATGTTGACTGCACCATTTCCTGTGATAAAAGTAGTATGAGCTTGACCGTTTTCATAATAAACGTAACCTTGGACTACAACAGTAGCTACTTCGTGAACATGTTCTGTAACAGTAACGGCAGCAGGAGCAGCTAAAACAGTTGAAGCGGTTAAAGTGGAAACAAGGGAAGATTTAGAAAATTTCATTGTAAGCTAAAAGAGTATTGAGATTGATTTGAATAAAGGAGTGTAAATGTTTCTTTTTTATGTCGAACTAGACGATGATTGATTTATATATCGATAGTGATATGTAATAAAAAATATAAAAGAATAAATTATTTAATCTGTTAAACATTTTTCAATTCAATGAGAATACATGGTACTTATATAAGAATATGAGAAAGTGCTTGTACGTTTTGGCCAGCCAAATGAGACAAAAAACATTCTAATTGAATTAGCAAAAAAAAAAGTTTTGGAAACATAGAAGCGTTTTCATTACTTAAAAGTTTAAGAAACAATGGAATTAGCCTGCATTTGTTAAGTTGTAAGATATGTCGAGAACAACATACCAAATGCGGAAACAATTGCGTGCTGGTAGTCAAGAAAATACGAAACATGCGCGTTTTGCTTTCTTATGGGCGCGATTTTTCGATGGTGGCAGCGGAAGCTTTGTCATTTCCGTCTCCGTGTCATTCTTCGTTTCGGACATTCTGTAAAGTTGACAAGACCAAAACGAAAAGAAGCGTGAAAACGAAAAAAAATATCCCAAAGAGGAAAAGTGATTAACGTCTCGAGATTAATTAACGTCTTGAATGTAATGATTTTCTATGGCAGGTGCTGCAAACACTGCATTCAAATATACGATGGTTGTCTTAGAAAAGCTTGTTTGGATCAAGAAAGGGTGCTAACCCAATCAAATAAGCTCGTTCATATTCCTTTTTCAAGTATAAAGTAATGATTAATTGGGCTTTACTTTAATCTAACCGATTCGTTTAATCGCAAGATAGAACACTGTATATGTCTTGGGCATATCCGTATTGGGGTACGGATCATTCCCAAAAGCTATTAGAATGCTTAAGAGGTTAATATTGGCTTCTTATTTCTCCCAAGCCTAAAAAAGAAACAACATAAAAAAAATCGTTGACAGAATATATTCGTGAACAGAAAAACATTTTTCTTTTACATATGATTGATAGTCTAGAATTTTTGGATGGAGGTTTGTCTTTTTGTTAGACACTAAGTATCAGAACAAGAATGATCTGTAAAAATACTACTGATTTTTCATTCCTGATTCCAATGACTTTTGCGTAATAACACCATGATGTATTTTTTTACATAACAAGGTTTCAAACTTTCATAACAAAATTCTTTTCCCTGATATTTTTTTAGCGTATTCTATGTCGCTTGCCTTCATGATCTAAAATCCGTTTTTCGAAGTATTTTACGCAATTAGGAATTTTTTTGCTGTAACAACGCGAATTGCAAAATTTGAAAATGTATGGTTATTATTTCTTTTTTTTTTTGTTCCTTTTCGCGTTGAGATCATTGATTCCCCACTAATAATACTTTGAAACAACCGATTGAAAAAGAATACAAAAATACATTCTAATACATCGAAACAACATTTATTATGTGTGGTTTAAAATAGACGTGTTGCGTATCATTATTAGTCAGTAGCATTTTCGAAAGGAATGCCCTTGTTAAAAATTCCTTGATTGCTTCTAAAGTATTATGGTTCATCTTTGATAGATTTGCGTAAATACCGGCGAAAGCCACATAGTATATTTTCCAAAGCATTTGGTTTGGGTGCCATAGTAAAAAAAGTAGGTCTCTTGCTTCCGCCAAATTTAATTTTGACTCTAGCTCTAAAAATTTTTGATAAAAAACAATATTCAATAAAAAACATGTAAAAACGATGTCGAAAATTTTATTGTTTTGCCCTAAACTGCATGTATTTTCTTAGGTGATTTTACAGACAATATATAAACTATATATTAAGGCTGCATTTGTAATTAATAACTCAACTTTAAACATGCTCTGACAACCCAACTTTCTGAGGCCATATATACCATAAAAAAGAATTTTTAAAGCATGTCATTTATCATTTCAATGTGGGTTTTTTTTTTCTCTGTCATTCAAAAGCTATCAAAATTTATTAAAAATTATATTTGTCAAAACGTGCACATTATGCCAGCATCCAGATTTACTTTTAAAAAATTGAACATAATATATATCGACATAATCATGTTTGAAAAAGGCCTTTAAATCATTTTATGGTTTCACGTTACCGAAAAGGAATCAAACCAACTGTTTTTGAAAATATAAACTTTTGTTTTATTTTTTAAAGGTGCCACCTCAACTTTCCTGTTTCATAACAAAATATGGGAATTCAACACTTGAAAGTAATTCACAACACTTAGTTATACTTAAAAGGAATTAGACCGCCTATTTTTTTTGTGCACTTGATGTTTCTATATTTTTTGAGGTTATCAAGAAGATTTAGAGGACTTCGCTGTTTTTATTCCTACCAGTTCCATTTAAACACCAAATATTTAAAGGATTTATAGCTGATTGCATCCTGTGGGGTTTGGTATGAAAATTTAGGAAAATCAATTTGATGGATTTCCTAATGCCCACAAATTAGTACGTAAAAAAAAGATTTGTTGAAGTTTCATACTAGCATATAATCATTTTAAGAGGGACTATCCTAAACAAAAAACGCTTACAGTGAACTTAGTTGTAAATGCTTTAATCCAGTCTTATATATCTATATTGTGTTGTCCATGCATTTGACTTTAATAGTGAAGTAGAACTTTCAGTTTTTGAAGAGCGGCTAATACAAATACCACAAAGTTTTTTAATAAAGGAATTTCTGGTGGCTTTCTTTTAGTGTTGAGAAAAAAAAGGTGACCTACCGCAATATTGAAGCGTAAGATTTTTGTTATGAAAAGTCAAGGTTTTTAAGGCGGACGATCTTACGTCAGTTAACTTGTGAAACTGCAAATTGAAACGTCAAATGCCAGATGACACAAAATTATTCAATTCATTATACAACTTAAAAATTACCAATTGTCTATATAAAAATTGTATAAATATGAAGAAAATTTTGTGTAAATTTATATTAAGACGTTTAAATTTTGCAATTAATTTATTTTCAATGCGTTACATTTTATAATCGCAAAAAGTATTAATCAGACAGATGGAAAAGATGAGTGAAAATAAAAATGATAAAAAATCCATTGATTCAATTGTTTTCAAAGACCATAATAAAAAGATCACAATTATATCTTCCGATACTTTGATTGGATCTGAACTAGAAGCTTCATCTTCCAATATTTTAATTAAATCTAAACCAAAAACTTTAAATGATATTATCGATTTAAAAAGTAGTATATTCAAAAACAATTAAAATCATAACATGAAAAATAAAACCCTTGTAGATTATATTATTCTAAACAACCCTCATGTAGATTTCCAAAATTCTCGCTTGACTGTTAACAAAAATATCTCCAAAGAGAAAACCAAACAAGTATGACGAATTATTTGCATATGTCCCCGGTAAACAAATTTTTTGTTATTGTCGAATTTTTGAAAATAATAGAATATGTAATGAAAGTTTTACATATTGTTCTAAAAGATTAGCAAGTAAACAAGGTGGAAGAGATAACCAGGCTTGGGTTAAAAAAATTTTACTCAAGAGTATTTGATGCCCCAAATATTTTAGCTCATGTACATAGGAAATCTATGACTCAAAAAAAAAAAGATAGAAATATATTTGAAGCCATGAAAATTCAAGATGTTAGTAAAATACAATATTTTTCTCGTCTGGAAAATTTGAAAAATGTGTTTTTGAAGAAAGGTATTTCTTTGTCATTTTGGGATAATCAAAATATATAAAAATGCATTCAAGAACTTCTTGGAAAAAGCTCTGCCAAAACTTAGAAAGTAAACTAACCGGTAGCGTTGAAAAATTAACAACATACGTAGAAAAAAAACTTCTGGAAAAGGGAGTAGAAACAGAATGACATGTTTAATGAAGGGAAAAAATGTTATCATTTGAGGACATTCTTTCAAACTGACTAATAAAACAGTCGGTTTCATTCTATGTAGTTATGCATATTGAGCGATTGAAATACAATAGTACATTTGAAAGAAATGGTTAAGAGTTTATCGCCGGAGTAACAATAAAAAATGATAAGGATTGCCAAAATCAAAATATTGCTAAACACGCTTTGTTACTTATAAACTGCGCATCTTCAGTATGCTTCAAGGTATTATTGTTAACTACCATTGCCCTGTGTAGGGGCCTGTTATTATCATAATACTACACTATACATTATTATTTATGATGTAAGTCGCAGTATCTCATCGAAGGAGTCACACCAAGTATAGTCATTCCCACCCTCAGATAGTCTAAGCTGTTAATAGCCTTTTTAGTGTAGCGGTATTTTACTTGATTTCTTACAAATATGGGATTTAAAAATTTTATTTTTTCTCTTTTTTTTTTCCTCATTCAATGTCTTAAAATGCTTGTTTAATACTTAATAAAGATAAAATTGATTTTAGAAAAGAATACTTTTAATCACTGTGTATTTTTGTTTTGGAATTTAAAAATTTTTAACAGCAAAGAAGCCTAAAAAATAAATCAGCTTGTTTTTTTCAGTTGTTTTTCTTAATGGTGGCTGTAAATTGTTTGTTGTTATTTTGGACCCCATTGCTGTGTTGTGTTTCACAGCCTTTCTAACTAAAGTTTTCGATTTTCTTTTAGGCAACTGCGCAGCAAAACTTTAATTGAGTTTAAATGCGAGAGAAAAAAAGTGTTGCTTTTTTAGGTTGTGTCTCTATGAAAAACTTGGCGCAAGCAATTTTGTTCCATTTGCGTCGTGCATCTCGCGAGGCGCCGGTTTCAGAAATAAGCTCTTACGAAAACAACGTTAAATTCGTTTTTGAATAAGCAATTTGAATATACAATTTATTAAATGTTATATAGTGGTACTTATTTTTAAAAATAAGTGCCTATTTATGAACTACAAAAATTAAGTTTAAAATTGAAATTAAAATAAAATTAAAATGAAATTAAGATGGCATGCTTGCTGATTAAAATTGAAGTAAATTTCAGGATGTCAAAATAATATTAAAGTTTAACTTTACTTCTAAGGATAAAACTCAAATCATATTATTAAAGATAAAAGAGTTAAAATTGGCAATGTTAAAATATTAATCATTTTATTAGAGGCTCCACCTTCATATGACATAATATTGGAAGCATCATTGGAAGCCCAGCTACCAGATGTGCTAATTACTTGCTGTTCAATAGTAGTAGTAGAATCTTTGTTTTGTTTAACAGAAGTAGTTGTAGAAAATGATAATGTTGTTGGTACTTTTGAAGTAGCTTGAACTGCAGTAAAAATTAAAGTACTTTTCGATGTTGGGATATTGTTTTGATTATTGTCTGTTTTGCAAATAGTTGATACAATGGACGTACCAGAGACAATTTTAATTTCACCTTTAAATGGAGCAGTATCTGGGATATGGGCATTGATACCAGAAGTAGCCATAACAATACTTTCAGTTGTCTTAATATGACATATGTCACTTTCACATTGAGTAATTGTTTTAGTAGTGGTTGACTTATTGATTTCAGTTTCAGTGGTAACTTTAACCTCATTATTAGAAGTTGTTAAAAATTTAGTATTTTCAGTAGTGATAGTTTCGAACTTGTCACTATTACTTTCTATGCCATTATTTGTATTTGACTCAACAACACTAGTGGAGGTTCTCAATGTACAAATGTTTTCAGAACAATGGGTAACAATTATTTTAGTAGTAACCCTATCAGTTTGAGTAGCAACATTACCAGAATTATTGTTAATTTCTGTCTTAATTACATTTGAAGGCGGTAAATTGTTACCAGTAGGTTTAACCGATTTAGATTTAGAGACGCTAGATGTTGTGCGTGCATTATCGCCATCGATTGAGGTTTTGGCAATTTCAGTTGATTCGACTATACTTGACATAAAAATTTTACTATTATCGCTGGAAATAGTTTTTTCAATTAAAGTTGATGAACTGCCATCATTACCTAAGATATTATCAGTAGATGGAACAAAATTAACAAATGATGTATTATCCGATTCAATTGTAGTAGATTGTGAGATTTCTGATTTACTTTGAACTTCAATATCGTCCTTAGTGGATGAAGGAATTTCATTTGTTGAGAAGATACTACTAAATAAAACAGCATCGTTAGATGAGACAATACCAGTAGATAAAACAACATCAGCAGAAGAAGTGATAGAGCTGTAATCAACTGAACTATATTCTGAAGCTTTTGATTCACCTTGAGCATCTATGTCTTCCTTCATAGTGTGCAATGAAGCTTTATTGGAATTATTGTCTGTAGGTAAAGAAACAATTGACTGAGTGGCTCTAGATTTACTGATTGCATCAAAACCAGAAATGCTGGAAGATTCAATTGTAGAACTAGTAGAATTTGCATATAATGGAAGCATTGTTGCAGCACTCTCAGTCAATGTAGTTCTAGCACTTGAACCAGAAACAGAAGTTGATGATAGTGAAAACGTGTCTAAAGACGTTGAGGTTGAAATATCAGAGCTAGAAAGTTCAGATGATGTTTGGATGGATGAATCACTGGATGAACTTGAAGTTTCTGAAGAAGTTTGAATGGATGAATCACTAAATGAACTTGAAGTTTCTGATGAAGTTTTTGATGGATCGCTAGATGAACTTGAAGTTTCAGATGTAATTTGAATTGATGAATCACTAGTAGATAAGGATTCAGAACTGGAAGTTTTGGATGAAGTTTTAATTAGTACATTATGAATTGATGAGGATTTAGAAATAGCAGCTTCAGATGAAGTTTGGATTGAAGAATCACTTGATGAGGATTCAAAACTGGACGTTTCAGATATCGTATTAACAGAAGATGAAGTTGAAGTTTCAGAACTTATCAAAGGCATAACATTTTCTGCAAATTCACCAATCCAATTACCTGATGGATTGTATTCACAAATGATATAGTCACCCCAAACTTGACCACAATATTTTATGGCACAACCAACAGAAGCAGTGTCTTTCCAAACGACTTGAGTAAAATGACCGGTACTTGTACTAAATCCTGGATTGGAGTAATCATACTTTGAACCTTCGCTGTACCAAGCATCAACAGAACCTACAACTCCATAACCTATGGCCAAATTTTCACCTGGATCACCGCCCGAGTGCTTCAAGACACCAGAACAGTCGTAATTTTTGGCATAATTTTCTGCGTAAGTAGCCATATCATCGGACCAAGTTAAAGGACTAGTGTCGACATGTAAGGCTCTAAATTTATTGTGTTCATTTAATATTTGTTGTTTTTCTTCGGCTGTCATTGCTGTGTCAGATACGGCGGTGACGGAAACCAGTCTGACGGCTAATGCCAAAAGTGTACTGATTTTATAATTCATGTGATATTTTTTTAGATTTTTTTTAAGTCAAAAAAGTTTGTTTTATTATTGATTTTTGATAGTTAATATGAAAAATAATAATAATACTAAAAATTAATGAAGAATACAAGAAATAGGCTGGTGTTTCAGTTTTGTTTTATTAGTCATATTTATATAATTTATTTATTATTTTTACAGAATATAAAAGCTAACATTTTTCAAAAAATTCAATGATTCTTAATTAGTATATATTATGCATTTCGTGTCTGTCTAAAACGCAATTGAGGTAACGCATGCTTCCTCGGGCATTTTTAGTGAAGCAGTGCGAAGCTAAAAAATTAGAGTAGCCAGCAAACTTTAAGAAGCTTTTTGCCTTTATGCAAAAAAATGAAAAAATAATCCGGTAATTTTTTGCGCTGTGTCGTAAAAATCCATGTTCGTCGAAATTATTCAGGAGAAAAACAAAGCGTTGAACTGCGAAGTCTGAGCAAACTCAACAAGTGCATGGACGATTTATCAAAAACATTCAGAATATTGCCTCCTAAGAAATGCCACATAAATAATTTATTACCATAAAAATTGAAAAAATTGTATATACAGCGGAAAGGACATGATAAACGAAAATATGCAGTCTTACCCAATAGTCGATAATTCTTCATTTTACTTTATTTTTGTTGTATAGAGACAGGTTAAGTAAAATTTTGAGCTCTTCGTGCATACTTTTTTTTGCCTTTGAATTATTATTAAAAAAGGTTTAAAAAGAAAAGAAACCAAAAAGCATAGAGATGAAAACAATAAACTAACAATTCTAATTTAATCACCAAAATTTTCATTTGTTCGAAAATCTGTAAAAAAGCAATTTTTCTGCTCATTAGTCGATTAGATTTTGCTTTTTCAATTTAGATACAAAAAGGTTAAAGGCTACTCATGTCGCACAATTTCAACCATAGCTTGTTTTTAAAACTTAATTATTTTCCCTTTTTTCAAGATTTCTTGCAGAAAAAAATATCATTTGCTTTTAAAGTTTTGGAAAATGCAGGAAAGGAGAAACGTTATTTGCCGTTTTGGAGCAGTCTGCGCATTTTTTAGTTTTAAGCAGTGTCGCTAAGACTTCGCGCAGTCCCTTTTGAACTTAGAAAGTCTAACGTATACGAGTGGCACTAGTCTTGACTATTATCTGCAGTATTAGCTCATGTGCAATATGTTTTTTTCTGGTTGAAAATTACGCTTTTTTTTGGTTGCTACGCAGCCACACTGTAAATATTATCTGTTAGAAGATAGTAAATGTTGAAAAAACAAAAATTCAATTAGTTTAGTACATTTTTCTGAATAACCAAAGTAAGGTTTTAGAATACATAAACGACCCTGCTGCCATACAGTATAAAAAAACCGGAATATAATTTGTTAAAATAATTATCTTTATAATTTAATTTAACATTTAGAAGCAGTGACTAGGAGCAATTACAACATTCTAAACAAGAGCATTAGTTATACTAAATTGGTGTAGATTACACTTTAATTACTCCTTAATACATGGCCTAATAGGGTAAATAATTAAAATGTTATTCTTGAATTTAAAAAATTGCAAAATTATACGAGCATAATAAAGTTTTTATTTAGGCTTGATTAAATATTTTTAGGCTTTTTTTTTTAATATTAAGGATCAAAGAAAGAAATAAAGAATAAAAAATCATGTTTAATCTTAAATTTTTTAAGCAAGAAACTACAGAATTACCTCAAATGTGCTATATCCCGTGTTTACAAATCATTTTTGAAAATGTCTTCCTTCTTTTATTTAAATAGAAACATTTTCCAAATAACTCTTGATTTGTTGATGTAATAAAGAACAAGAAAACCTAAACGCTTAATACATTTAAAGATTTTTAAAAATAAATGTTTATATTAAATTTTCAATTCGAAAAGAAAATTGATAACTTGATATTTTTTTATTTATATAAAACAAAATAATTTTTAGACAATTTTTTCCCGAATTAATTTCGAGAATGGTCAGGTTTTTTCACTAACACTAATATTAATTACTGAATAATAAAATCCTTAAGATATGTGCATAATTTAACAAACTGGTTGTTAGACTGATGAAGAAATATTTTAAAAATTTAATTTTGTTGCAAATTTAGATACATATAATAATGGCAAAAGAGATATATTGTCTACTTTTGCAATGTTTAAAGCAAAAAAAAATTTTTTATATACATCTCGTTTTTAAAGCACCATATATGAGTTGGCAAAACAGATTTTGTGAACTCCAACTATAATTTTCATAAAATAATATATATACTAAAAAGTTTTAACAAAGATAGCCTTTGACCACATATATTTAGAAAAAACATAGATATGGCACCTTAAAGCCTTTATGAGCATTTTTGATACATTTAGTACTAAACTTATGTTAAACAAATATAAAATTTCGATCTGCAAAAGGTACCAAATTTGTAATGTTCATATTTAAAACGTTAATAATAAAGTTTTTAATGTGTAAAAGGATACCTGTTACGAAGATGTTGAGTAATCTTCTTATTATTTTCTGAAGACATAAAGGTGAAAGGTATAAAATATTATTCTAATGTACTATACAATATTCTCGAGATTTTCCCTCCTCGATCTTTCTCTTTGAAGTATATACTTATAAATTTGATGTACTTGTTTTTGTAGATCTTGACATGAAAATTTTCCTTTGTCGCAGATCTTGTTTTTCCGTTTTCGCGGCAAGATGGATTATTGGATTGAGCATTCGTCTTGAAAAAGACTAATAGAAATGATTACGTGATAAATGCGTGAACATTTTCAACAACCTGAAGTTAACCTCCTAGAATAAAAATGAAAAAGAAGGAATTGTAGGTTATAAAATGATTAAATCGGATAGATAACACTTGAGTGAAATAGTGGTAATTTATGTGCCCGTTACAATTAAAATATGTACTCTCTCAGTTAGAGAACTATAAATAGGAGGGTTGGTTTACCTTTTTATGTAAGTTTAACTTCCAATTTATTTTACTCATTCATTTAATTTTGTATTTTTTTTCTATTTTATTTATGAGACAGAGAAAACATATTTTTTATTATTATCAAATAAAAAATACTTCCTTACATTAATAAATCAAATAACTTTATAAAGCCTACAATCTTTTCCGTAAGTAAACAATTTAACAAGTATATAATTGGCTAAACTATAGATGTTACTTGTTCTTAGACTATAAAACTACAAATTAATCTAACACGCTAAATTCTAAAACCACAAACCTACAAACCCTAGCATTATTTTTAAGATTGTTTAGTTAAATTATGTAGTAGCAGGTAAAACTGTAGGTTTCAAGAAAAATTTTTACAGATTTTTTAATTTAAGACGTTGTAAATAACATGTTTTTTCCTTCTTTTGTATAAAAAATATAAACAAAACAAAAAAAATAAAAAAATAGTTTAAATAAAAAATAAGAATTGTATTTAGGAAAACTTAAATTTTTTCTCCTAATTGAATTATAAAGGGCTCATAAATTATAATTGCGTTACCCAATTTTTCTTGAACTAGATGCTATCTCAGATCCAAAAAACACTTACGTTTTCAGTTTATTGTCTATTTTGAAACAAATTTTAACAGTCTTATCTTCTTTCTTCATATATGTTTTGAAAGCGCAATTTGATTGTTCTGCACATTCATATTTTGCTTGTTTATATCTACCAATTACTCTATTTTCTACGTTCAGTTTGAGTCATCTATTCCTACAACATTTCCCGACCAGTATTTGTTTGACTATTTCTACTCATTAAAATTTCATTATTTGATTTTTCCTTTACATTACTACTTGGTGAGTAACACTTGTCCTCTTTCCTGTTAATTATTATGGCATGATAATTAGTATTTGTTGAAACAAATAGTGTTGTAGTCAGTCTTCGAGCGCCCTCGAAGACGTTCTAGAATTGCATCAATTAAGTCCCAATAATTCCGATTGAACGTACTAACATTCGATTAAGAAGTATCTAGAACATTCTATTGAAACAAATGTTGAAACCAAGGAATGGAAATCAAACGCTGTCAGGATTTTACATCATAGATGAACAAATAATTAGGGCGTAAGGATAATAATATCCGATAAATAACATTAGAGTGATATGGTTGTAATTCATGAGCCCGTTACAACCGAAATATCCTTTCTTACAATCAGAAAAGTATAAATAGGAGAGAAGTTTTACATATTTTGTTAAAATTGATTTCCATTTGTATTTTTTATTTATTTATGTTTATATTTTATTTTTATATTTTGTTTATAAAAAAATCAAGAGAAAAAATATATATTATTATCAAATAAAAACAATGTCTTACATTAATAAAACGAATAATTTTATGAAACCTACAGTTTCATCAGCTACTAGACAATCTAACCAATAGCATTAAAATGAGGTAATTAATAGAAAAGAAATAGAGAGTTAATTATGATTGGAAAGTAGAAATGGCAAACGAAAGAATAGAGAAGTGGAGAATTTAGCTGCAAAATTAGTATGTCTAGGGACAATGTGTTCTTTGACATATTTCATATCATTGATACCATTCATTAAATCAGTATCATAACCAAATAAAAATCCCCCAACGGCAACAAAGACACCTACTAAAATTGACATCAAATTTGATTGACGACGCGAGAAGATTGGAAATGAACAATGGTAATTCCAAATCGTATGACAAAAACGAATTCTAAAGAAATTAAGGATTATATGTAGTTACATTGCCATGAAGTATCTCGACTGGTAGAATCAATCTTCAGTGATCACAACATAATCTTGTTAATTTTGATTGATATTCTTGAGGTTCGAAACAAAAATTTAATTTAATTAAATTTTTTTACTTTTTTTTATCCTTTGAACGTCATAAAATGTTTGAGTGAAAAATTCTTCACCCATTTCACCAAAATGCACCTCTTTAAAATGTGTTCTAAATTTGGTTTCTTTTTTTGTTTCAGTGTAGTAAGTAGTTTGACTAATAAACATATGTATAAAACTTGGTTTCTCAGAACATATTTTGTAAACAAATAGTACCATAGATATTTGTATACCGTTTCAGCATACTTAATAATGTTACATAAGAATCCAAGTATTATGTAATTTAAGAAAACAATAACAAACTACAGCAGCGAAATTTTTGTAATTAAGTAATCCAGACTAGTTAATCTAAGAGATTGA
>JAMSGN010000011.1:0-70766 GCA_030462905.1 Jamesozyma gamospora
ATCTCGTATTAATGAATATTAATAAAAAAAATTTCTTTAAATTGTCTTTTTGTAAGATAATTATTTATATAACAAAATTAACCTTACTAATTAAATAAACCATCAATGGCATCGTAATTAATTTTTTTCGAAAAACTTGCTTTTTGTAACATATTTTTAACACTATCAGCTGTAGTTATATCACCACTTTCTTCTGCAGCTCTCAAAGCAGCTTGTAAACCTGATCTATCATGTAATTGTGACATAACACCAATTGCACTATTAACGTCTGTTGGTCTACCATTATTATTATTATTCATATTTGAATTTGGATTTGGAATTTTCTTACGTCTTGGACCTGTTCTTCTCTTTTTATTTGTCGTATTACCTGCAATCAAATCAGCTTCTTCTTTTAACCTTTTATTTTCTTGTTCAATTAAATATTCTTCATTAATACCAACCCAAATTCTTTCCTTTAATTTTGATGCTTCTTCATCTAACAATAAACCTTCTAATTCTTCATCATCAACATCTTCTAAATTATCTGGATCATCCTTAATTTTTTGTAAAAATGAATCTGATTTAGGTAAAAGATGTAAATTTTTAGGTCTATATGGATCTTTCTCTAATGAATAACCATCAATTGCATCTTGAAAAGTTTTATCATCTCTTCCAAGTTTATATTCTTCCATAAATGCCATATTTGATAAAGTAAATTTAATCTTTTTATTTTTTTTATTTTTTTCATCTAATGATAATTTTAAGTCATCTTCTTTTTTAGTTTGTTCTTCAGTTTCTAATTCAACTAAATTTGTTTCATTTGTTTGAGTTTCTAATTCTACATCTGAATCAGATTCTGATTCAGGTTCAGATACAGTAATATATTCATATTCTGATTCACTTGTATCAGCATAATCTGGATCACTACCATATTCAGATTTAATTGATTTTTTCTTTTTCTTGATTTTTCTTAATTTTTTCTTTGGTTTTTTCTTTTTAGCTTTTTTCTTTTCTAATCTTTTTTTATCTCTAGCTTCTTTAATTAATCTTTTTTTCAATGTTATTTCTTCTTTAGCTTTCTTTGCTTTAAATAATTCTCCTTGTTGAATTTCTTCAACGGTAACTTCTTTTGTTATTGTTGGTGTCTGACCATCTGGTAATATTATATCTGAATCATCAATACCATGTGTTGTCTTAATTCTTTTAATGACACGTTCTCTCTTTTCAGAAAATTCTTTTAAATAAAATAAAACTTCACGAGATGATAATTCTTGTGCACTAAAGATTTGACCTAAGATAGGATTGCTCTTCAAAGCTTCCTCACTTGTCTGGGTTGCTTCATCAGTTAATAATTTTGTCTTTATTAATCTTTCTTTCTTTCTATTTGCCATAAATGACGGTGGTTTAGAATCAATAGAATTTTCATCAATTTTACTAACTTTACCTTCATCATCATCTTCATTACTTGGTTCATTTGCTTCTCTAAATGCTTTAATTGATAATTTACCACTCTTTGTATTTTTAAATTCATTTAATCTTTCTTGAATGGTTGACTCTGCAATATGTGAAACTGCAACAATTTCGGAATGTGTTCTTTTAAAATTATTCATTCTACAGGCCAATAGGACACATGCACCTGCAATACCTGCAGGTCTTCTACCTTGAAACATCCAATCTTTTGACATTCTTTGTGCTAATTTGACAGCATCTTTAACAACTTTAATCTTTTTATCACCTAAACCTAATTTTTCAGCAAAATGTTGAATAAATAAAGATGGATCTGCTAATGGTAAATTTAAAATATGTAATTTTTTAACCATTTTTAAAAACGTTGCACCGATAGAATAAACACTAACTTGTAATCTTGATGAAAAATCAATTAACATGTGATGAGTCTTTTCCTTTCTACATGCAACATAAAGACAAGAGGCGATGACATTTTGAGATCTTCTACCTTGAACAAAATTATTTGCCAAAGCTAACTTATACCATTGAAAAGCAGCATCTGTGATATATTCTGGGATAGATAAAGCATATGAAACAGCTCTTAATTTTCTTCTTGCATTATTTAAAGTGGCTTCACGAGATTCTAACGCACTTGACCCACCATGAGATAAAAACGAAGCATGTGATTGACCAGCACTAATGAAAGAACCTTGTACCATCGCAGCACCTGCAGATGTTTCACCAAATGTCACTTCAGAGACAATGGGGTTATCCTCGGAAACCACCCCACAATTCTTACAAACCAGATCGTTATTCGCATTTGAAAGATCTCTTTCAAACTCCGTTCCCTTACAGTTCTTACAAACAGGCATACTGTACTCTAACTATTTACTCTTTTCTTCACAATATTTCTTTCTCGTTCAAATATCTTGAAATCTCTTGTCAATATTGATTTCACTTTTCTTTATGCACATAAAAAATTTGGTGTTTTGACGCGTTTCACCGTCCGGGTCACCCTCGCCATCTTGAAAGTGTTTAAAATATACAAGACTTTTATTATCGATAAAACATTTATATAAAATAATTTATGAAAGATGCAAGGAAAAATTATCAACTTTCTCTTTCATGTTTTGTTCTCTTAAACAATTCATTAGGCATCGGCATTAAATTTTTGTCACCGATCACCGAATATAAAAACACCGATTATGACTATAAAAGACAACGACGATTAAATGAAATTCATTCTTGACACATTCAAATTAAAACTATCAAGTATCCTATAAGATGGTTCAAGTTCTTAAATATTCTTCTAGTGAAATTGCTAATCATCTTGGTCAGTATATTTTAAACTTGCAAGATAAAGCCTTAACCGAAAAATCAAATTTTTCAATTGCTATTAGTGGTGGATCTCAAACAAAATTATTGAAAAATGCTTTAATCGATGATATTAATCTTTCCACCAAAGTTAAATGGAATCAATGGAATGTTTATTTTGTAGATGAAAGAATCGTTAAATCAAATTCTGAAGATTCAAATTATGGTCAATTTCAAAGAATCGTCGTTAACAATATTACCACCACTGGAAAACCAAATGTTTTCCATTTAAATGAATCCTTGATTAATGACAACATTACAAATTCAATTTGTGAAAAGATTGCTAAGGATTACGAATCAATTTTACCGAATAATATCGATTTATTATTATTAGGTTGTGGTCCTGATGGTCATACTTGTTCATTATTCCCTGGTGAAGATCACAAATTTTTATTACAAGAAAAAAATTCAAAAATTTTACATTGTCCAAATTCTCCAAAACCACCATCTGATAGAATTACAATTACTTTACCAGTTATGAATGAAGCTTCTAATATTTGTTTTGTAGCTGAAGGTTCTTCAAAACAAGACATATTTCATGAAATTTTTGATGAAAAAAATTTATTATTACCTTGTGCAATTGTCAATAATAAATTTAATGAAAAAGTTACTTGGATTGTGGATAATGATTCGATGGAAAAAGTTAAGTCAACAACTTTTTAACAAAATTTTAAATTTATGTCCCTTTTCTCATACTAAAAATGTTTAAATTTATGCTATGTATATTTATATATATATATTTATTATTATTTTTATAATCATTAGAATTCATAAATATCAAGTGCATCTTTTGGTAATTGATAAACCCAACCATTTGAAATTAAAAAGTTCATAAATGATTTAATTTGAGGAATATTACTAATTGTTTGGTATGAACCAATAATAATTAATTTTGATTTAGCTCTTGTCATGGCAACATTAACTCTTCTAATTTCTTTTAACAATGAACCACCATTCCTCATATCATTAGAGCGAACCATAGATATAATAATACAATCTTTATCACGTCCTTGAAATTGGTCCGCGGTAAGTATCTCTAAACGTTCATATTTATTATTATCAAAAAATTTCTTCTTGAAAAGATTTAATTGAGCTCTATAAAGTGTCATAACACCAATATTTTCACATTCAATACCACATGAAATTAAAGCATTAACACATTGCTCTACAATTAAAATCTCCCCTTCATTAACAATATTATCATTATCAACAGACTCTAAAATTTCATCATTAAGATCATAATTTAAAAATAAAACTTTATTAATGGGATTTAATACATTTTGTAACCAATTTTTGGAACCATCATAATTTTTTCTCAAAAATTTGTTTAAATTTTCAATATTTGGTATTATTAAACTTTGATTCATAACATCCTTTGAACCACATTTTAATTTATCATCATAAATTAAAAAATTTGATAATTTTACAATTTCATTACACATACGATATTGATAGGTTAATTCAACCATAGATTCAGGATGTCTCTCGCATAAAATTTTGAATAAAGATTCTTCTAATCCATTAGTTCTTGCTACATCATTCTGAACCAAAGGTGGCAATTGAAAATGATCACCAACCATAATAAACTTTTCACCAAATCTTAATGGACCTAAAGCAACTGGCATAGAAACTTGACTAGCTTCATCTAAAATTACATAATCAAAATCCTTATCCTTTAATGAAAAAATAATATCTTTTATACCAAGGCAAGTAGTAGCCACTAAATCAAAACCATTTATCTTATCTCTAAAATCGTCATAATTAGTAATGTTGTCATAATTAATCATGTATCTTTGGGTATCGATCTTTATATTTTTATGAGATCCAAGTCTTGCAATATTTATATCAGTATCCAATAATTTTAATAAAATATTATCGACTGCTGAATGAGTATAAGAAGTCAATAAAATTTTCTTTCCTTTTAATACCAAGAATTTTACCACTTCACTAATTAAACTTGTCTTCCCTGTACCTGGCATACCCAAAACTAAAGCATAATCTTCGGCCTTTAAAATTAACTCAACAGCTTTTAGTTGATCCTCATTAAATTTGGCAAATCCAGTAAATCCATCATATGACAAATAAGTCGAATGAAACCTTGGCGGAATATTATCGACTAACAAATTCCGCATTCTCACATCACCACCATCAGATTTTCTACAGTATCTAGATATTCCATTAACTTCTACCATTGAATCCTCATTAACACCAGGTAAAAATAGATTTAATAAATTATACCTAGAGGAACTAAGACTAAATTGTATATCATTTTTATCGATACGATATGTAATAAGATTTTGTGATTTCATAGTTTGAGATTCATCTAAAAGAGGGTCTATAACACTCTGAATTTCAATATGAATCCCATTATTAATTAATTTACGCCTAGTTGCGATAACGACAAATTTTTGTGAAATTTCAATGATCTGACCTTGTGACAAAACAAAATGACCTTCTTCATCACTAATATAAACGTAATCATTAACTTCTATTTTATTTTTCAAAGAGATGAAATCATTTAACTTTGTTAATTTGTATAAATATCTATTTGGATCTGTTTTATCTTTAATAATGTCTGAAATCATCATATTTGAAATACATTTTCCAGTAATTTCTTCACGGATACTACTATCTAAGAGAAAAAATTCTTGGCTACCTTCACTGGTACTAGATTCTTCTTTGTTAATAAGATCAATATATTTCAAAAAAAAATTTTGGTATTGTTCAAGATTCCCATTTAGATGATCTGTCATTTGATCATATTCTTCGACCACATGCTGATTTTCTCTCATTGACTCATTTTCTGCGAGTTTATTTAAGACCATTGATGCGGATTTGTTAAAACAATTAGCACACGAAGATGCATATAATAACGGTGGTAATTTTAGTGGAAGTACATCTCTTGTAGTTATCTCACTTAATCTGTACTTAAGACATGATGCAACCTGGTTTCGTCTCATTAGAATATCCCTCATTGTATGCAAAACTGTAAAATGCTTAATAAAAGAATTGTCTCTGATATATAATAATAAAAAAAAATCAATTGGGATTTCGTATCTGTCAGAAAGTAGCAGTGTGTATATCAAACCTTGAGCTTCATGCGATAAATTTTTTGTCTTACCCGTTTTCACTTCCAAAGGAGCAATAACAGTTTTGTTTTCAGCTTTAGTTTCAACAGTTGCGTCTAGAAAACCTTTCAAGCCATAAACTGGAGACCAAATGTTTTCCTCAATATCAATGATATTTGATATCGATAAGGGATCTGTTCTTCTCGTTCCGGAAACAGATATATAACATCCAAAGTTATTTTTCTGAACAAATTTATTAATGAAATCATGAATATTTTGCAAATATTCTTTCTTGATTTGTTCTTTAATTTCTTGTAGAGTTTCATTACAAACTATAATAGCAAAAGAATAATCCTCCAGCAGAAGATCCAATTCTTTTTCCAAGTATCCTATATCAACATTAACATTGTTTAGTTTATGTTTTAATGAGTTTTGTAATAATTCATGAACAATATTACCAATTGTCATGACAATACTTGGTTCTCCTTTAGGGTCTTGAAACATTATATCAATCGTACTACTACGTGCGCACATGGTAGCACCGCCGACAGCCGTTGCAGAAAGAAGGATATCGGGATTTAAAATTAATAAATTATCATTACCAAGGCTAGTTTTGGGGTCCTTTTCATCAGAAAAAAGTCTCTTATTGTGCGTGTTTTTACCTTCTATAATGTGAATAACGTCACCCACCTCAATCTCTAGAAAAACCCATGGATGGCGTAAAATTACAGAATCTTTTTTACCATTCTCATCTATACAGTTGAGAATCTTTTGAAGACCAATTTTGGGAATATTTAGCTCCCTTAAGTCTGTTACAACAAGTCGAAAAAATGTTGATCTTTTGCTGGCGCATTGAGCACGTTTTTTATACAATGAAACATCTGTGTGTTTTAAACTTTGCGTTTCAAGTTCAGATTTAACTATAATTGGCTGTTTTACAGACTTATTTTCAAGGTAATCCAAGATAGAATCATCAGATTTCTCGAATTGGTTTTCGACTTCTTTTATATCAATAGACACTTCAGCTGTTTTACTTTTGACTTCCACCGATTCAACTTCCTTAATGTTAAATTGATTTTCGTTTTTTGTCGGTGAACTAATTTTAATTTCAGATTTTTCTGTTTCCATTTTTCTATAACCTTTCTGTGTCAAAATCTCTAATAGTGAATCATCGGCATCTTCTAGGTCCAAGTCATTTGAATTTTTATCATTTTTAGATTTGAATTCATTATGGAGACTTTCGTGAACATTTGTCACCTCAGTAGGACTTGAAGGTATCAGGTTTAATTTCTTGTTGTTAATTGCTTTAATGTCAAGATCATTTTCAATGTCTTGTAAAATATCATCAATATTGTATATAAGGTCATTATTTCCATCTGAAGTTTTAATTTTTCCAAAATTTAAAACTTTTTCTCTGACACATTGGTTAACTGTAGTTTGTTCGCTAGTAAAATCTGTATTTTCATTCATATTGTGAAAGTTTAAAACAGCTTTTAATTTGTTGGGTATGACAGGTGTTGAAGACAAATTCTGAATATCGGAGATTCCTTGTTCACTTTTTCCCTCTGGTGTGGTAGGAGTTTTGTCAATGCTAATTTTTTTTACTGGGCTGTACCTCCAAATAACTTCTTCTGTAGGCTCCACATCACGCCTTGCGTCTAATGTAATACCATGCCTTAATTTAGAATTCAAAGAAATTTCCCTTTTAAGTTTTGGATTTTCCAAAGACTTGTAGGGTTTAGCCTTCGGTGCTGTTTTTGTTTCTCTGTTAAATGCAGTATTTCGTACTTGAGAAACTGATATTGATCTCAATACTGCCGGCGCACCTTTCTCTTTGGAATCTAAATTATTAAGTGGTGCAAACGTATATTTTTTCTTCTTCTTAACTGAATCAAGTTTCTTGTTCGTTATTAATGTGGAATTTTTCGTATTTTGAATTGATCCATTGACTGTCTGTTCATTATTCTTAGCTTCATGCTTTCTTTTTCTTTCTGGTGTCTTACACATATAATCAAAATCAATCAATAAAAAAAACGTCACAAGTTGCAGGGAGATATAAGAAATGAAGTTTTTAAAGTGTAATTTCAATTTTGTGGTTTACGAATATTTTATGATCTGACAAAATCTCATCACTTTTTTAATATTTTTGCTTGGACTTCTCCACGCGTTAATTAACCTAAATGGGAAATTAAGACACATATTTATGACGATCTAATAAATTTTTCGATGGTTTTCATAAATTTATGTGCACAGTTGTACCTATATATGTAAACTTATATATATATATATGCTAAGTGAAGATAAATAAGCATCAAAAAATTCTTGTAACATGTTTGCATTTTTTATCTGCCATTTAACAAAAGGGCAATGCAACCACTAATGATTCTACGAGTAAACTCAATTTTCTAACCATTTTGGTAGGTTTATATAGGATTTTTATATAAGTTCTTAAAATCATCCCTACAGCGTTGTGAATACTAATCCCAAAATTAATAATAAATTAAATATGCTGAAATCATTAAGTAAAAGGTTACTTTGTAAATCGAATCAAAAAAAGCTGTCCGTTTATGAAGTAGAAAATGGTGTTGTTCCTTAATATATTTCATTAAATTTGCATCAGATTAAGTGTTAGTTCGATCTATATCTACTATTCATTGAAAAATGTCATTTTTCTTTCTAAAACTAAATATTTCGCAACTAACTAGGCATTATGGAGTTGTAGGGGGTAAAATGAGATGCCTTTGACTTAAAGTATATATATTTCCACATTATTATGAAATGTTTCTGTTAGTATAACGATTGTCGTTCTTTTAGTTTCATCTAAATATACTTTGAACATACCTTTTTTATTTTTACGAAACTATAATTCACTAAGCTATCATTTTCATTTTCTCTTTTATTATTGTCATTGTCATTTTTGTGAATAAAAATATTATTATTGGGTGCAATTTTTCCAGATATGTTAGTAGCGACATCAAGATTTTTAAAATTGAAATCTGGTACTTTCATTTTATCAATTATGTTATCATCAAGAAACACATTTTTCGCATTGTTACCAGATTTATTCAAGAAAGAATTACTTTTATCAATACTGTTATAAATACAAATCTCGGTATCAAGTTCATCTTTTTTGGATGTAATAGTGCGTTTGTTTTCTAATTCATTTAAAGGTTCGGATTTAGATTTCGAACCATTTAATATGCGATTTTTGAGTGTGGCATTTTGAGTACTTATTAAAAAGCTATCATCAAACATTCTATTAATGTCATTGATAATGGTATTTTTGCTGTGTATCAGCCTATTTTTTGCATCAAAATTAAGTGAAGTTGATTTCCCTAATGACTGATTTAATGATGAAATTAATCTTGATAATGTTAACTTGGTTTTAACCATAAAGCATTCAAGTTCGTATATGTTCTTTTCTAAGTCAGCAACCATTGAATTCTCAGGTGAAGTTAAATCTGAATCAGTTACATCTTTATCAAATGGAGAATCTTTCTGTGTATTATTAGAAGGCAATTCAACTTTAGTTTTTAATAAAGACATATTAGCTTGTTCCAGTTTTTTTTTCTGTAAAGTTTTAGCCAATCTTTTGGCCAGACCAAAATCGAATGATACTTTAGGAGTGGTCTGCTTGTCTTCAAGAATACCAATAGTTTCAGACTTGGAAAAGTTTTTTGAATCAATTTTTTGTTGCTCTTTGCAGCAAGTTGATTTAAAATCAGCAACGCTTTCAAAATCAGGAAAAGTCGAGCTTGAAGTTTTAAATTCCTCTTTGAATTCGTGTGTAGAAGTTCTTTCAGGTTTTTTAATTTCAGATTCTGTATATGAATCCTTTCCTTTTTCCCTATTAATATTGCCATCCGGCTGACCCAATATCCTTGACAAAAATGCGACATCTATACCTGTAGCAGTCACGATTTGATCAATAGTCCATCCACTCTGTAAAAGTGTGCGTACTGAAGAATGTAATCGAGAAAGCAACTCAGTATTTACATAGTTGCTGGAACTTTCGGGAACTGGTAATTTATTGGAGAATTTCTCATTGATGGATGTTTCAGAATTTTTATTATTATGATGTAGCGCTACTCCATCATTTTTTCTGGCTTTGTTCTTGGTTTTCTTGTTGGCCCACTTGCAATACTGCTTATCATCTTTTATATTTTTGATATAAGTACCATTCTGCATATCAGGTTTAGCTTTTTTTTTCCTCCATTTTCTGAAACGTTTATCTTTAATGGACGTCTGCTTTTTAGAAGTCGGATTCTTTTCATTTAGCTGTTTAGCTATTTTTTCCACTTTAACAGTATCCTCCATATTATGGAATTTGTATTGGTAATTATAATAAATTTTTGTAAAATTTCTAGGTAAAGCATTACTTCATGATCTTCGTTGATACTATATACATATATGTATTTTTGTGTAATATCGAGCGTTCTCCAACAGCGAAAATTTCTTGTGAAAAATTACTCTAGTGCGGTGAGGATAATACGGGTAAGAATTTACAACTAATTAAACTAAAATGAATAAATATATTAAGTAAAATTTTACAGATTTTATATGAAATTAAATTTGAAAATTATGAAAGTAAACTTTCTTGATCAGCCTCAAGATTGTCCTCCGCGACAAGTTCGCTGAATTGTAAGAAGTGTGTAGCACGATGTAATTCGTTATAAAATTCAAGCGGAATACCTAATCTCATACTGTAGTCTAATTCGGCATTAAAACTTGCACCCATAAAAGCGTAATTCCATACTTCACTCTTTGGAATGAGGAAGTTACCCATAATACGGTCGGAAAGTAATAGTTGTGCGTAGGTACTAAAAATAGGTTCGAATCCTTCAGGAGTATCAGTACTTAGGTCACTATTTCCAGCTCCCCATTCGTACCCTTCTTCGGTCAAAGTGTAAGCTGCCAAAGAAATTGATCCTGATTTTGAACATATGTTCAAATCAATCATATCTTGACTCAAAGCATTTTCATTAAACATTTTAGAATGATTGGTTACTTCTGGACCAGTCATAAACTTTAGATCGTTAGTTTGAGTGTGCACCCAACCTAGCAGTTCTAGTCCTTCGATATCCGAATTCATCCCTTCCAAAGGAATTTTCCCTAATTGTACACTTTTATTATTTCCCAATTGAGGAACCAATGCAATTGTTCTAATTTCTTTTACGTTAGGGTGTCCGTCGGGTGATTTACCATATAAGAACGCACCTACTTGAATTTTTACATCTGAAATTTCAATAAATTTGTTCAATAAGTTTCTTGGTAAAACGTATATATTTTTCTCTTCCACAAACTCTTCAGATGCAACATAAATATTCTTCAAACGTAAGTACAGTAAACTGTTTAAAATAGCATTCCTTCTCCACTCATTCTTAGAATTGAAACTTTGATTTTCGTAATTTGCAGAAGCAACAACCACAATTTCTTCACCTTGTGCATTAACACTTTTAGTTTTCATTACTGTTTTAGCTCCCTCTTCATCAGCCTCTGCTCTAGCAGCCTCAATTTCTGCCATTTTCTGTCTTTTTACAGATGGAGCCTTGATGTTCTGACCCAAAATTAAATCCTTAATCTCAGTTTGAGTAAGTGCAGAAATATTTACATTATATTTCTTACCGTATTCAGTTAAAATCAAATCACGCATTTGCGACTCGACAGATATCCACTGTTCGTCTGTAAAAGACGGCCATAAATGATGTTGTTTAATTGTAATGGTTGGGTCACCCAACAAAATCATTTTGGCTTTTTCCTCGTCGGTTTTTAAACCTCTTAGTAACAATATTAATCTGGAGAATGCAGTATATGAAGATATTCTTTCCAACCAATCATCATAAATATTAAATAAAACCATTTGTGGACCTGTAGCCTTCATGACGACGTCGGACAATTTATCAATTGACATTGCGGCTGAAAATGGTAGTCTTAATTCAGTAGGTCTTATTGCGATATTTGGAAAATCTAACATATGAACTTCCAATGGATCGATGATTGCTTTACGTGTAACAATAATTTGTCTGGGCTGTTCTTCCTTTGGAAATGATCTAACCAGTGCACTTACCTCTTCGGCGGCTTTCCATTTGGCCAATTGACTTAATCTCTTTTGTCCTGTCCACACAGAAGTATGAATAATTTTTAAGAATAGATGACCAGTTTTAGGATTCAATATGAAAATACTCCCATTGATAGCTTTTGTGGCTACATTGCCCTCAAAAGTCTTGTGTACAGTCACACGATAAACATTAGTATCGTCAACAAATAATTTGATGTCATCATTAAATAATTCACTGTAATTTGATGAGTTCAAAAAAGGTTCCTGAATATTAGATTGATAAATTTGTAAACCTTTTCTTATTCTTTCCCGCAAGACATACAAGGCCGGATTTGCTTTCATGATTGTTCTCATACCATTTTGTATTAACGGTTTCAATCCATTAAACCAATTACCATATGCATCATACATGTTATAAGCTAAATCAACACCAATCATAATACCTGTGGGTGATGGATACATACTAACATTATCAGTAGTATAATCCAAAAATTTAGCACGAACATAACGTGAAATGTCGTGGGAATCATAATCACCGTATCTTAATTGGACATCAAACCACATTTTATTTGAGGTGGTTGAACTGAACTTGTCGTCGGACTCATGAAGCAACGACGGTTTTGAAACTTCCCAATGGTGAAGACTGTCCATGGTTATGTCAGCAGCAGAAGAATTCATCTTATATGATTTACGCGGATGAACCGTTTCTTTATTAACAGATTCTATTCGTAACACATCGAGCTCACCATCTAAAATTTGACAGATATCAAAGACAATACTTTCATGAATTTTTTGCCACAAGTGTGCACGGAAAATTTGAATTAAAGATATTTTTAAAGTTGGTATCTTACCATGTAAAAATATACCAGTCAAATCTAATTGAACGACAAAACCAACATAGACGTTGGCCCTGTTAATTGTTGGTGACCACCACAATGTAAAACGACGATTTGGAACTTGACTTAAACCAGTACGTTGGGCATTGGTCAACTTTTTGAATTGCATGGAATCCTCAAAACCTGAGGCTTTTTCCCAGAATAGTCCTTCCCAAGAATTAAACCCTGTACCTTTGAACAAAGTGTGTTCCAAGATTGTTTCAATACCACCAAGAGCTTGAATAACATCAGTACGGTAAGCATTTAGATTCCATAATTTACCGTCATGACGAGAATCAGTCCACCAAAAAGGATTATTCCTTTCCAAAAAGAATTGCTTAAATTCTTTACGAACTCTGTGACCTCTGTCATAGGCTAATGTATGACGGTCTCTTTGAAATAATGTACTTATACGTGGAATACCTCTATCCCACGAACCTTCAAGTTCTTCAAATGCTAATCTACGGTTTTGTTGTATGGCCTCCACACGTTTAGAAGCATATTCTGCCCACACTCTTTGAGAATCCAAAAATTCATTTTCCCATGTAGTAATATATCTAAAGATTGTTGGAATAGCTTTTTCACTCTCGTGTGTCATACCTGCACGGAAATGTGTGATACCAGTGTCTGTTTGTTTCGACCATGTTAAATCAGAAGCTGGAATTAAAATATGGGAAGCACTGATCATACCCAGACCACCTAACTCTTTTGGTGTGTAAAAGACGGCTGGTGGAAATCTAGTTGGCATTTTTGAATTCAAACCAAGCTTAACACGATTTTGAATTTTTGTTTCAGATTTCACAAGAATATCTAAAAGTGATTCCGTAGTTATAATAGCCTCTCGGAAGTAAGTGAACAATGAAATCAAACATGTGTTCCATTTTGCAGCTATTTTAGTAAAGGCACCAGAACCGGCAGTCATCAATACTCCCCTTATCCTACTTTCAAACTTCTTAACTTCCTCGTCTGAAACCTTAAGGTACGCTTTTGCAGTTCTTTGTTTTTTATTTTCATCTATCAAATCCCAAACACCTTCACTTGATATCATTACCTCATCAATTCTTTCTTTTGGTAGTATACGGACTTCAAATCCACACATTGAAAAAAGAAGGTTAGGGTTGTTTTTACTGTATACAGAAACAAATGTGTTTTCCCACGACATGTTGGTAAGTGATTTAGGAACATGCCCCTCTATCTCCCAAAATACTGCTCGGCCTAAATTTACATCTTGACGCATTAAACGCATTCTAGAATCTTTTGGCCAACATTTTTTATTGTTATAACCTATGGCATTTTCAAAGTTGGGATCAGGGTTTTCGGATAAATAATCATCTGTTAATTCATCTGCGTCTTCTTCATCAAAATGGAATAGAATGTGAATCTTATCCATGTAACGGGAATACAATCTAATTGGATGTCTCTTTTCAATGGCCAAACTCTTGAACTGTAAAAACTCATTAGGGTTGGTAGGTGAACCCGCTATATCCATTGCTCTATCTAAACCTAAAATCAAAAGATCCATTACCAAACCATAATATTGGTATATAAAAGAAGAAAACTGTAAACCTTTTATTAGCCCATATTTGTTGATATAACTCATATCCTTGAAATTAATAATAACATTATTTTTTGAAGTAATATAGTCAGCAATATTTGGATCAATAATCAATCTTAGTAATCTATTCAATAAAGTAAAATCAATTTTCTCACTTAGTTCAGATAAAGTTGTCTCCATCATAACAGTGGATTGGCCTTTTGAAACATCCCAAACTTCATTAACATTGTTGATACCTTGACACCATTTATAAACTAGTAGTTGAGGAATTTCAGCGTCGCTTGGTTTAACCCAATTAGGAAATAATTTTCGTTGATCAGCCTCATACCATAAATATTGGTCTAAATAAGCATCAGTTATTTTTTCAAGAGGATCTACTGTAAATACTGGAGATATTGATTGAAAATGTTCCATCATTGAAAGATCTACTGGCTTGAAAATTCTTTGTGTTAACAAAAATTTCTTAATTCTGTTCAAAGTGTCATGTGGATTATCGTAAGCTTCCTCAATAAGTGCTAATTCCTCCCTTTCGGATGAATTCAGACGTGTCTTAGATGCATATACATCTTTCAGATTTTCCAATGCTAAAACTAAAATTTTTGTATCATTCTTATAGGTCAAAGGTGGGAAAGGAATTGGTGAGAAATTTCGTGCCTCTAACCAGTCAACAACTGTAGAGAAAATAGATGTGGCTTCTTGAGCTGTGATATCTGGACCATTTTTCTCAATTTCTTTTTGTCTTTCTTGTTCGTTTTTGACCCATAATCTTGTTAATCTACCCAAGTTCTTTTTTACAACAGTCTTTTCTACACGTACACCTCTTTTAATACGTTCACGATTATAATGAGCTGATGATACCCAACCATCTGCTTTAGCTTTCACATAACGTTCAATAATATTCTTGATAAGATCAGGCATGCCAGGAACATCCCAAGCAATATTTGCTTTCCAACATCTCCAAGCTTCACTCAAATGTTGTAAAATTGTTTTTGCTTTACTTTGTCTTATCCCTTCTGGCATCATGTCTAGTATATCATTCATCACTGATGCCCTAAGTTCTAAATCATAGTAAGCATCCGTTCTCTGTTTAGTGGTAGATTTGATAATTTCATTTGAACGACCTTCAAACTGACGAGATAATAAATTTCCAAGCCATCTTTCAAGAATAGGAATAATGCCTCTCATAAAAAATATCCAAACACGCCAGGCTGGTTGCCAGAAACCACATCCAGGGCCCTTACCAATAATTTTGTTGAATCGATAATATACCACATGTTTCAAATCCTTGCATGCTCTAATTTGATGCATAACCTTATATTTGTAACGATAAATACCTGTTAATTGACCCAGATGGTTTAAAATATAATAAATACCGTCAGCTAATTGAAAAGCATCGACATTACCCAAACGATATTGAACGTGGGTGTCGACTAGCAATTTAATTACTTTTAATATTTCACGCATTAAGTGAAATGCATTACCAAATCTGGATTTTTTACGTTCTTTTGTGGTTAATGTTTTTGTCGGTTTTAAATTGAAATTATAATCCAAGTGAAGATAAGTTAACCCTTTACGATGAATTAACAAATTTAACATATTGTGACCTTGGCGACATAACTGTAAACCAGCTTCAACCCAATCAATAGAAGTTTGTTGAAAATATTTTGTATTTTTTAAGCTCTTTAGTAACTTAATTTTGCTTCCTTTGCTATTAGGTGATTTTTTTAATTCGTTAAAAACATGATTTTTTAAAAGTTTCTGATAAGATACTCGGACCTTTACTGGATATTCTTCATCAGGATGTTGTAAATACCATTTCTTAATCAGCGCCACATCTTGTGCCCTGACCATTGTTCCTGATCTTCTGTTGAAAGGAAATGGGGCATTAAATAATGCCATACCATCTTTTGTCTCAGTTGGCATGAATTCTTCTTCAGATAATACTGGTTTGAAAAATGTAGACAATGTCAATTTTGAAGATTTCTCAACGTTTTTTTCATTTTTAGAACTCTTGTATATATCAGAAAATGTTATTGGATTAAATGATTCATCAAAATGAAAGGCAGGTGAATTGGGTGAACTTTCATTGTTAATTAAACATGATAGAGGTTCGTTATACCACAAAATTTCGACAGAACGTGGACGAGAATTATATAAATGTGGAAATGCAATTTTATACTCACTACGAATAGGAGTTCTAAAGATAATTCTATCAATGGAATTAAATTCATTGTAATCTTCCTCTTCTTCAGCTGGATATAAAGGTTCAAATTTTGGACCACCTGGAATGGCATTGTTTAATGCCTTCGATGTGAAAAAAGATTTTCTATCAAATAAATAGTAATAGTTTGCATCTGTCACCTCATTTCTTAATGGTATTGATAACCTATAAAGATTTGCCATTTCTGAAAAATTAATATTCCATTTCTTATATGATGAACCATTTACTTTTTTCTCATTGTCTATCAATGGCCGAGAGTCGTATAACCAGTCCTTAACCGCATGGTCATCATCATCATCAAGATCTAATGTAATTGAGTCTGACGGCTCTATACTTTGAAGATGTTCTGAATATGATAATGGTGGCTCATCGTCGTCAAAGGCAGGAAATCTCATCCTCTTAAAATGAGCTCTATCTCTTTTTTCCCTTCTCATAGCAATCCACATTGTCGACCATTGAGATGTATAAATGGGTTCAATAACTCTCGGACTTTCATTTACAAAGGTGATGGCACCCGAAACGTGATACAAAACTTTAACTTCCTTCACTTGTTCCCAAGGTTGTGGCATACTTTCTAATAGTTTTAGAATTGCATGTGGCATATATTTTAAAGCTCCCAAATATGCTCTCTTGTCACTATTGAATCGCTGCGATGTCATGTCTGTATGAGATTCAATAATTTTACGTAAATGCTCTGGAGGCATATCTATCTTATTAGAACCAACTTTACCTCCTTTGTCAAATATTTTCTTTAATTTTTTACTTCTAGACTTTTTTACACGTTTATTTGTTTTAGGATGTGTTAAATCGTTATCCAATATCCTTTTATTAAATTCATTAGTTGTGGCGATTAAATTGGAATTCTTTAAATCTGATTGTTTACTAGGAAGTGATGGGAATTCAGTTTCTAATTCCTCATTTCCAAAACTTGGAGGAGGTGGTGGTACGCCATTTACATCAAACTTATTTGCCGCTCTTGGGTCATTTGGCAAAGGTAACTCATTGTTGTCATCAGACTCAAACCCTAAGGGTGGCGGTGGAGCCAATTCACTTGCATTATCAGACTCAAGTCCTAAAAGAGGTGGTGGTGGAGGTGGTAGAGCTAGGTCATCTTCACTATCAGATCCAAAACCTGGAGGTGATGGTGGAGCTAAATCATCGTCACTATCAGATTCAAATCCTGGGGGTGGTGGTGGTGGCGAAGAACTAGTTTCATCATCTAATTCAAAACCTAATGGTGGAGGAGGAGGAGGAGCCAAATCATCTTCACTATCGGATCCAAATCCTGGAGGTGGTGGTGGTGGAAATTTATCATGCATTATTCAACTGTAAAATGAGTCTATCAATTGGCAAATAAAAAAAAAATTTCCTTTTATATTTCTTGCTTTCCAAATAATATTAAAATGAATTTAAATAAATATGTTTTATCTTTGGTTTTCTATTTGTAATCTTTATTACTGCTTTAGTCTGAGATGCTTTATTTTTCTATTCATGTTTATAAATTTTCACACTATTATATGAAACACCCATTCACCTCATACATAACGGTAACAAGACATTTATAATATTTAATATTTTGAATTAATGATTATATAACTTTTTAAGTAGTAATGATTTTATATAAGGCTAAAATCATTTTAAAATCATCCTACAATTTCTTGCAATCGTCCTCGCTTCTTCAATTTCTTGTGAAGTACCGTTTGTAATTGATATAACGTAATTATAAGCATTTTCATAATTCCTTAGCTTTAACTCATATTTGGCAAGCCATAGCCTTGCCTTTATTGATTCATCGGTCACCAATCCTTCTGTAGAAATTTCGACTTCAACACATTTCATCATATAAAGTTTACAATTTTCTATATCCATTGCTTCTTCATATTGTTCAGCCAAGCAGTACATTAAGTTGACATTCTGTTCGGCGTTATTAGACAGTTGCAAAGCCCTCTCATAACTTTTTATTGCTCCATTCGTATATTTTAATTTGGCATAACAAGATGCAACGGCGGTCCACATTCTTCTATCTAGTGGTTTCAGACTACATGCTTTTTCAAAATAGTAAAGAGAATATATATGCATATCTAAGACTTCATAAGCCTGGCCTAATCCGTACCATGCTTTAAAATCTCTTGGGTTAATATCAACTGCTCTACGATAACTTTCAATGGCAGCTTTTGAATTTTTTAACTCTACAAATTCATGTCCCATTAATGTCCATGCACTAGTAGATTTTTTATTCAATAACAATGCTCTTCGAAAATACATTATTGATTTTTCATGTTCTTGTCTTGCACTATAGTAATTAGCCACGATACAACAGGATTCCGGGCTAAATTTGTCAACTTGAGAAACAAATTGAGCTAAATATGCTAATTTTGATTGTCGTTGCATTACATAAAGTATATTTGAATACACATCCAAATCATTTAATCTATAAGGATCACTTTTAATAATTTTTTCAAAAATATGTTCGGCATTTACGTAATCCATATTGTTATAGTATAATAATGCATTTTGTGCTTTTAAATAAGAAAATTCTGGAAACACAGATAATAAGAATTCTAAATTTTCTAAAAATTCATTAACGTTTCCACTATTAAATTCTTGAAACAAAGCCAATTTGAAAAATTTGATCATGATATTATTTTGAGGATTATTTTGGGTGTTAATATTATTTGATATGCCTAATGCAAATTTTTCACTTAAATGTTTTATAAGTAATAGTGATTCATCTGCTCTAGATAATGAACCTAATAATTCTAACCAACAAGTCCAATTACATGAATATAAGGATAACGATTTCAAAAGCGCAGTAAGTGAATGAGTCTTACTTCCTTGAATGTTTAGTAGTATACCTTTTAAATAATATAATAAAGCTAAACCTAATTCAGATTCTTTATTTCCAGAAAAATGGTGATTTTCCATATATTCTCTTAATTCTCTTAAAATAATTGAAACACTAGATTGATGACCATCTTCAAAATTCTGTATATCATTTCCCTTGGATTCATCATCTATACAATTAAGATCTTGTTTATCTGAGCCTCCTTCATTATTATTGTTGTTGTTGCTGTTGTTGTTGGCTTTCCCTGTCATCAATACATTTTCAGTAGATTCAACTGTCTTTTTATCCCACGATAAATACATACAGTATAACTTTAAAAATTTAAGTCGAGGTTCTTTGACATCCTTTAAGAAAAAGACACATCTATCAAATTCTTTACAATCAAATAACGATGATGCTAGTAAATAAGTATCAAATTCTTCCTCAGTGAGACCATCATTGGCTTTTGGAATATATTCATTAATCCTGTTTCTTTCATTTTTATTATTAAATATCGTTCTATTTTGTAATGGTGACGTAGCATCATCATTTCTGACGTTTATATCATCGTCACTATTAAATGAATTAATGGATGGTATATCGCACATGCCTCGTAAAGCTTCAATAGACCATTTAGCTGATTTATGAAGTTTCCATTGAGATAACTCTATGGAAGATTTTCTTAAATTTAATCTAAAATCTTGAAGTACTCGAATTTGTTCATCTTCGTTCATTTTTTTTATGATATATGAAATACTTTATTAAAATCTACTGATTAACAGATGTTTATTTGATTGCAAGACTTTTCATATTCTAGGTTTTTGTTCTCATTTCCCAAGAGGAACAAAAACAGTATAAACATTTCAGGTAACAAAAAAAGACACTAAAACAAAACAAAAAAAAAATAGATAAATGAAAAAACGAAGGTTGTTTTAACTAAAGATTACTTATGAAAGTTTAGTGTTTTTTTTTGCAAACTCTGTATTATGTGCTACCGTTTTGAAATTTTTCATGCGATTTTGTAAGCTTCCTGGCATTATTCAAAAGCCAAACAAACACACCTGTAACGAATCGAACCACTTGATAATAGTTCAACTGAAAATAAGAAGATTTTGACGGATTCTCTTTCATTCCAACTCATTAATTGTTTATGTATAAACTGTTTTACATGTAAAATTCTTAACCGGGTAAATTTATCAATTTTCATATAACAATAAATTGAAAAATTGTAACATTAAAATAAACCTCAGATATTTTATAAGATTGAAAACAAAAAGCAAAAGCGTTGTATTAAAAACACTGCAATAGTAGATATGACTTCTATTGAGGATTCAGGAAATTCTCATTTCGATTCACTTTGTGAATTAGAACAAAATTTACAAGCTAATCATGAAAAAATTCAAGAGACGTTAAATACTTTAAAAAAATTAACAGATGAAAGATCTACAGACGAAACTGTAATAAAATTACTTGATTCATTATCAGAAGATTACAAGAATCTTATAGATAGTTCTATCGATTTAAGATATTCGAAGTTTCAAAATAGAGAAACTCAAATTGATTATATGAAAAAAATTGAAGCAAATAATTTTTCAAATACAAATCGGCAATCAATGCATTCTTATCCGAACTTAAGAGAATACGTTACCTGTGTTGAGAGTATAAATAGAGATTCTTTAGAATATATCAATTTGTTAGATTGTCTTGCGGTAGATTTAGCTAAACAAGTTGATATTTCTGATCCTAACACAACTGAATTTGTGATTGATAAATGGAATCCTCCGACGGATTTAGAAGAAATATTGGAACAATTAAGTGATCCAAGTTCAGATAAAACTAAATTAAAAGATGAACTTCAAAATTATTTAAATAAAATTAAATTATCTCGTGCAAAATATACGTTAGAGAATAAATATTTGTTACAAAATAAATTGGCTGAATTGAATAAGGAAGTAAATGATTGGACAAAAGAAGTAGACAATATAGAGATGGTTTTATTTGGGGATGGTCCAAATTCTTTGAGAAGAATGATGGGTCATGTAGAAACTTTAAAATCAAGACTTCAGAAGGAACAACCTGAGGATATAGACATGGAAACTGAAAAAAACTGAGAGTGTATAATAGGTGAATTGAATATATATATATGTATGTATGTATATGTGTGCGTGATAACAAAAGTAACATTATGCATTGTTTTTTGCCATAGTATGTTTTATTTCTCTCGCCTAAATTGTAGAGCTTCAGTATTTGTTAACTTTCAGAAAATTAAGAGGGTCTGAAAATTTATACAAACAGAGTAATCACGCAGGATATATCATTATGAAGCTGTGTTTTCCTCATACACAGCTTTTGAAAAGTTTTATTAGATTTAAGTCAACTAAAATACCGGATAATGCGCCAACTTTGGTTGAAAATGAAACATGGTTAGGTAGTCTTGATGATCCAGATAGATTTCCAACAGAAGATTTTCTAGAACCAAAAACCGTTCATTTTGAATCAGAGATTACTAAAAACAATGAATTTCCAGTTGAAATTGTATCGGGGCCACCTGATACTAAATATATTAATATTAAATCATCTATGACCAATTTTACTTCATTAAATTATCTTCGACAATATAACAAACATAATCATACTCAAGGTAATTTTGTCGATGTGAGGATAGTAGAATGTAAAAGTGGGAATGGTGGTAATGGTATGATATCTTTTTTCAGAGATGCAAATAGAAGTGTTGGTCCACCAGATGGTGGAGACGGAGGATCAGGAGGTAGTGTTTACGTCCAAGCTGTAGAGGGTATGAATTCTTTAGCCAAATTGAGAACCAGATACGTGGCAGGAGATGGTGGATCAGGTGCAGCTCGTCAACTTGATGGGAAGCGGGGAAGAGATGTATTAATTAGTGTTCCAAAGGGCACTGTAGTAAAATGGTGTATTGATCCAAAAGCTGTTCGTGAATATATTGAGGAAGAATTGGGGAAAAATCATTCAAGTGATTTAAAATTACTTTTGCGAGAGAAAAAGGTAGACCTAAAGTGTTTAGGTAATGATAGATTATCTAGAAACCCAAAATGTATTCAACTTTTTAGAGATGGCCATCCTCCTGGAGATGGGTGGCTTTTTAAAGACAAGACTAAAGAATACCATGAAAGTAAAGACTGGTTTGTCGATCTAAATAAAAAAGTTATGAAATACGATAAAGGATTAATAATTGACGAACTCCTCAGTGATAAGTTTCCTCTATATGGCATTGATTTAGATGATGTGACTGGGAAACCAATATGTCTCTTAGAGGGTGGAGTTGGTGGATTGGGTAATATGCATTTCCTGACTAGTATGATTCGTAATCCAAGATTTGCCAAAATTGGTAGAAGTGGGCTCTCAAGTTTTTTCATGTTTGAATTGAAATCGATTGCTGATTTAGGACTGATCGGATTTCCTAATGCAGGAAAATCAACAATTTTAAATATGATATCGAATGCCAAACCACGTATTGGAAGTTGGGAATTTACTACATTAAAACCAACAATTGGAACTATATTAAGGGGGTCAGATAAGAAGACATTTACAGTGGCTGATATTCCTGGAATTATTGAAGGTGCGCATCTAGATAGAGGTATGGGTCTTGAATTTTTAAAGCATATTGAAAGATCAAAAGGTTGGGTATTTGTTATTGCATTGGATGATAATGATCCGCTTGCCAAGTTAAAAATTTTAATACAAGAAGTTGGAGGGATTGAGAAAGTGTTGAGAAAAAACGTTCTTGTTGTCTGTAATAAGGCAGATATTGACTACACAAATGTAGAATCCATCAATAAATACCTTCAAGTACAAGAATTCTGTCAAAGCCATGGCTGGGAGTCCCTACCAATCAGTGCTCTCAAAAATGAGAACACTGATGTACTTGTAGAAAAAATGGCAGAATGTGCTCAGAAACCTTTATAACGGTTACATACTGTAATACTTGTAAATAAAATGAAATAATTTGACAAGATTTCTTTATATTAAAGATTTTTCAAAACTTTGTCGGGTAACGACAGGTTTCCCAATTCGGTGATGTAAAATTTTTCTGTAACTTTTGATTGAAAAAAAAAAAAAAATTTAATACTTGTTCGATGATCATCGAAAGAAAGTTAGTGAAATAATCTTGAACACTAATTCTTTACAACTATTTTTAAGTTTTTCAAATAGTCCATCGTATTTGTCGAGAGTCATTACTTATATTTTATCACTATGGATTCAAATCAAATGCAATATCATCAACATCATGAGCAAGACATGATGCCACAACAGGGTGCTACTGTATTATGTTGTAACTGTGGTACACCAATCGATGGTTCTTCAGGTTTAGTTATGTGTTACGATTGTATCAAGCTTACTGTTGATATTACAGAAGGTGTTCCTAGAGAAGCTAATATTTCTTTTTGTAGAAACTGTGAAAGATTCTTACAACCACCAGGTCAATGGATTAAGGCAGAATTAGAATCAAGGGAATTATTAGCCATTTGTTTACGTCGTTTAAGAGGTCTAACTAAAGTTAGATTAGTAGACGCCTCTTTTATTTGGACCGAACCACATTCTAGACGTATCAGGGTTAAGCTTACCGTTCAAGGTGAAGCTATGGCTAATACTATTATTCAACAAACTTTTGAAGTCGAGTATGTTGTTATTGCTATGCAATGTCCTGATTGTGCTAGATCATATACCACAAATACCTGGAGAGCCACCGTTCAAATTAGACAAAAAGTTCCACACAAGAGAACTTTCTTATATTTAGAACAATTAATTTTAAAACATAACGCACATGTCGATACTATATCCATTACCGAAGCTAAAGATGGTTTAGATTTTTTTTATGCACAAAAGAATCATGCTGTTAAAATGATTGATTTCTTGGAAGCTGTTGTTCCAATTAAATACAAAAAATCAGAAGAATTAATTTCACAGGATACCCATACAGGTTCAGCTACTTATAAATTTTCTTTCTCTGTTGAAATTGTACCAATATGTAGAGATGATTTAGTTGTATTACCACAAAAATTAGCTAGAAATTTAGGTAACATTTCTCAATTTGTTTTATGTTCAAAAATTTCAAACTTAATACAGTTTATTGATCCAAATACTTTACAAATTGCTGATTTAGCTCCAAGTGTTTACTGGAGGTATAATTTTCCTTCATTAGCAGATGTTTCCCAATTAGTAGAATTTATTGTCTTAGATGTTGAATCTACCGGTATTGTTAGAGGTAAAAATGTTTTGGCAGATGTCACCGTCGCTAGATCTTCCGATATGGGTGTCAATGATCAAGTTTACTATATCAGATCCCATTTAGGTGCCATTTTACACCCTGGTGATAGTGCCTTGGGTTACTTTGTAGGTAATTCTAATTATAATTCTGAATTGTTTGATGGATTACAAAGTGATTACATTCCAGATGTTATATTGGTTAAGAAACATTATCAAAGAAGAACTAGAAAGAACAGAAACTGGAAGTTAAAGAGAATGGCTAAGGAACACAAAGATATCGATGCTTCTCAAGATTACAGTGGTAGAGCACAAAAACAAGATATGGAACGTGCTGAAAGAGATTATGAATTATTCTTACAAGAATTAGAAGAAGATGAAGAATTAAGACAAGGTGTTAATCTTTATAAAAATCAACAAGATGCTACACAAGCTGCCTTGGCTCCAGGTGAAGTTGAAGAAGAAGATAATTCTCCAGAAATTAATATTGATGAATTATTAGATGAATTAGATGACATGACATTGGATGATACGCCAATGGAAGGTGCTTATTAAAAACATTAAACATTTTCGTAAATAATTTATACATGTATATTAATATAAACTAATAATATTAGGGAACTTAGTTTTTGCCTGTTCTTGTGTATGGGTACTTGTTCTGTGTAGTTATCGTATATTATTCGCCCCTTGGGTAAATAAGGCAAATATGTTTTAACAAAAAAAATACATGATAAGGTAAAAAGATTCAACTGTAAATTAGCCACAATAAACAAAAAAATGATATGTTTGATTATTGACAAACTTAACTAATGTTGAAATATTGATCAATTAAATACTATCAGTTGAAAAAATGAATACAACTAATATTAACAGTGGTGAAGGGAAACCATTAAAATATGTTCCTCCCTTGAAATCCTTTGTAGATACTACATTTTTCCAAGAACTATCACGTTTCAAACTTGAGGTTATGAAATTAAACGCAGAATCAGTTCCTATTTATGCTAATTTAGATATTCTCTCTACTCCAATGGGTAGCGTAAGCTCACACTTATTCTTAAATGAGCAAAGTTTCAATAAAGATAATTGGGATTGTAATATTAGTTCCACCCCTATAGCAGGTAAATTGTTTAATTATAATACTATTGAAGAATTCAAAAATTTAGATAAAATTCGATTTTTGAACAATAGAGTTCAAGAGACCTGGGATATATGTAAAAACGATATTAATCGATGTGTTAACTTTTCCATTATTAGTTTTGCTGAATTAAAGAAATATAAATATTTTTATTGGGTAGTTGTACCATGTTTTGCTTTATCAGGTTTATCGATAAATGTATTGGGTTCACCAGCCATTGACAATTTAAAATCTGTGTATGGCTGGTTTTCAAAGAATAGAAGTCTGTGGATATGCTTAGTTACAAGTAATAATGAGATAATTGATTACTCGAAATACAAAGTCAAAAAGTGTAAAGCACTTTGCATAAGGGATACAGGAAACATGTCTGTAACCCCCTCAGCTTTAACGAAAAATTTTTTAAGTGTGTTAAAATACCATTGTCCTGAATTGAAAAAAATCACAGTGTATTTTGTGAGGTATGGAGAAAAAAGTTTTGCCTTGAATTTAAGTTTAGCGATGGCTGTTAATCCAATATTGATGGATAGTTCTGATGTATCTTTCAAAGCAAGCGGATGGGAAAGAAATTCACAAGGCAAATTATTACCTAGAGTTACTGATTTAAGTTCTCTTATAGATCCTATGAAAATTGCAGAACAATCGGTAGATCTAAATTTAAAATTAATGAAGTGGAGAGTTGCTCCTGAAATCAATCTCGATATCATCAAAGAGACGAGAGTTTTAATTTTAGGTTCTGGTACTTTGGGGTGTTATGTATCGCGTTCATTGATGGCATGGGGTGTTAGAAAAATGACGCTGGTAGATAATGGGAATGTATCGTTTTCTAATCCAGTGAGACAGCCTTTATTTGAATTTGCGGATTGTGGTAAACCAAAGGCTGAAGCTGCGGCAAATTCATTAAAGAGAGTATTCCCACTATTAGATGTCAAAGGTATCAAGCTTAAAGTTCCGATGATAGGACATCCAATTGTTAATGAAAGTGAAGAGCATGAAGAATATCAAAAACTAGTCGCATTAATTGAAGAACATGATGTAATTTTTTTATTGATGGATTCTAGAGAGACGCGTTGGTTACCTACAGTTTTGGGTAATGTGAAACAGAAGATTGTCATAAATGCAGCCCTAGGTTTTGATAGTTATCTTGTTATAAGGCATGGTAATATTAAAGATGATCATTCTGAACATAAACGTCTGGGTTGTTATTTTTGTAATGACGTTGTTGTACCAATGAATAGTCTTGCAGATAAAACATTAGATCAAATGTGTACTGTTACAAGACCAGGTGTAGCTTTAATGGCTTCTGCACAGGCTGTCGAATTATTAGTTTCACTTTTACAACATAAAGATAAAGAATTTACTGAAAGTAATGGTCAAACCATTCTAGGGGATGTTCCTCATCAAATAAGAGGGTTTTTAAATAAATTTGCAACATTAAAATTAGAAACACCTGCTTATGAGCATTGTTCTGCATGCAGTTCAAATATTGTACAACAATGTAAGGAACTTGGTTGGGAATTTGTGAAAAATTCTTTAAATGATCCAAATTATATTGAAACATTAAGTGGATTAAAAAAGATTAAGAATGATGTAGAAGGATTAGTAGAAGAAATTACTAGTTGGAATATTGATGATTCCGATGAAGAGTTTGAAACTATTGAATGATACTATTATTTTGTCCTTATTTTTTATTTTTTTCTGGCGTAATTTCTGCATGAAATGTAAGTTTTTTAAACCATAATCAAGTATTGTTTTCTAATTACATTAATTATTATATATTAATTATTACATTTTATATTTTGTTTATTTTTTTATATTTTGTTTATTTTTTTATCTTTTCAATAAATCTAAATAAAATTTAATATTCAATAAAAATAATTAAAATAACATATAATTAAATAGAAAAAAAATATAAATTAGAGTATAAATTGGAATAGATTTCAGTTAAAAAAATTAACATTACTAATTGTCTCAAGCGCAAAAAAAAATTATTGATTATACTATACATAAAGACAGACCCTTTATTTACGCTGATTTCTATGTTTTAAAATTAAAAAACACTGAAAAACTCATCAAAAAAAAAAAAGTCAAAAAAGACATCAATTTTCGATAAATTCTATAAAATTGTAAAATCAATATTTAATATATTTTACAGACACATATTTTAAAATATATTCTTAGTTATAAAATCATTTGAAACGACTTTGAATTTTTTCGTGTCAAAAAACGCGAAGAATTAATGCCATAAAACAAATACAATAACAAAAACAAAAACTATAAACATATTGAAAACAAGAAAACAAAATAGGAATCGAATTTAAATAGAATGGAAATAAGACCTGTTTTAGATCAAGCATACCTTATAAAAACTACTGAAACCCCCGTTCTTACCCGGCTGGTCAATTATGAACCTCAATCGCACGTCCAACCAAAACTAAAGTCTGTCCCATTGGATACATTAGATGTTGAAATACAGGAATCCTTACTTGTAAATGATTTGCTTAGTGTACTGAGTGGTTTTGGAGGTATTTACATTAGATATAACAAGGACTATGAAGTTGGAAAAGGTCAAGTCCCACAATTTCGACTTGTTAAAAGAATGGATTTATCTTTAAAAGCATTTGTCGGCAAGATTGTTTCTGTTGGAAAATGGGTCATTTTAGTTAGGGATGTATGTGATTTATGGAGCGGATCAACGTATGGAGTTGTATTGCAAAGATTAGGTTACGCTTTCAGAGAATATTTAGAGAAGACCTTTGGTGAATTTGTTCTGAGTTTGGAGAGAAGATTTAAACAAGACACAACATTTTCTATTAGAGTATTGAGACAAGTTATTTCAGATAGTGATGAAGTGAAAAATCTGGGAATTCTATATGAATTAGCCATGAGAATTCAACAAGAGATGGAATTAAGAGCCAATGTAGATTCTGATCAAGTTAAATTGCAAAATTTAATTTCCGAATTACAGGATCGTGGTGAAAATGATACAAATGATGAAATGAATGATAAATACAGTGTATTTATGGATGGTGATTATTTTCCGGCGGCAAAAGGTGGTGTCATTATTAACTTATTGATTGATATGATTAATGAAAATTTAGGTGATCGTAATGCCGTAAAGTTTATGAAAGATCTACTGAGTGAAATAGGTGAACAATATTGTGACATGCTACATGATTGGCTTACTCAAGGGGAGTTGAATGATTTATATGATGAATTTATGATTAATGACACTTTGAAAAATTTTAATGGTATAGTTAATAATCCAATTGAATATGAAAGAATCTGGTTAACTCAATACTGTGTTCGTAAGGATGGACTACTTAAAAGATTTCAAAATCATCAAGATGAATTTTTACTTTTCAAAATTCTGTTTACAGGAAAATTATTGAATTTGGTGCGAAACAGTTTACAAATTGATAAATTACCGTTAGATCTTAGAGCTAACGAAAAACAAAATATAGTGACACTTTTTGAAGGAACTAATTTTGAAATTTATGTGAATAAGTGGTATCAACGTGCTAATGAATTTTGTTTGTCTTTACTTTATGATAACTATGATTTATCCAACTTTTTAATATCAATTCAACATCATTTTTTTGGATATCAAAATGGAACACAATTTAATAGATTACTGTCATACAACTTCGCTGAATTATCATATATACAACGAGCAACCTCCGAAAGGAAACTTGATCTTCAGGAGTACAAATTGAAGCAATACTTAAACCATGAAAAGAGATTATTAAGTGAAAATAATGATATTGTAGCACAAGAAATTGAATTATATTTTGATAAACAACCATTTAAAGAATTGATTAAAACAATGAATGATATTCATATAAGTGATCAGTTTACTAATACATTGGCTTCAACAGCACAAAACGGCACAACAAGTTTCGCAAATATTACTACAAAGATTCTTAAGGAATTAACTGATGAAGACAATACACATGTGGTTAATTCAAAACAAAGACAAAGCAATATTCATTATTTAAGTTTTAAATTAGATGTACCATATCCTTTGAATCTTATAATGAATCAAATTGAAATGTCCAGGGTCGAAATTGTATCGCGATATATACATATTCTACAATATTATAGTATGTTATTAGATGAAACATGGATTGAAATGAATAAGAATCGAATATGGAAGTATCGTGGATTTAGTAAAGATATACGATGTGATGTAATATTGAAGTGTCGTGCTACTCATTCACGTATTAATCAATTTATTAAAAGTTTAATGGAATATTTTTTTGAAGATGTATTAAATTCATCGATGCAAGGTATTTTGCAACAATTTGATAGTGTTGTTGATTTGCAAGATGCTATAGAAAAGAGTCTTGGTAGTGTCCTTGGAAATTGTCTATTAGTGGAACTTGTACAATTACAGTTACAGATATTTGATATTGTCGATATATTTTGTCGATTTGTGAACAGTCTTAAAACTAAATTAGGTCTTGTAGACTATGAGGTTTTCAAAAATATCAATATCCCCAACGATAATAATCAAACGTATAACGAAGAGGTTGCAATTGAAAAAACACAGGAGATGATTACTTTCGTTAAGACAGCATCAGAAAGGTTTGATCAACATTTGGCTGCATTTGCTGATGGTTTGAACTTTTGTGCACAGGATAGACCAGACAACGATTGTTCTAAGTTGCAAAATGTATTAGCTCTTATGTAATTCTTAATATTACCAGATGTAATGATTTTATAGATTTGAAAAAAGTACATCTTAATCAATGAATATATGCCAAAAAACGAGTGCTTCCCGATGGCGGAGGTGTACGGAGGCGCCGCGGCTTCCAGTTCTTAACTTCTAGTAAATAGTGGAAGTTGTTGCTGCCGTGCTGCAAATGTTACAGCATTTTTCAGTGAGCAACATGATGTGCTGGCAAAAGACAAGTGAAAGGGTGATAAAGTAACAAAAATAACCTTGCATGGTTGGAAACAACTGTGAAATCAAGTCAATTGATCGATCAATGGAAAAAGCTGGAAAAACACCAGTCGTTTTTTCTTTATGTGCTGTCTCTTATGCGTTTGCCGATCATACACGTTCTATAGTTTCTTACATATATAAGGATGTCGTTTTATCTTAATATATCAAATTGTAGTTTGTCTTATATGTTTTTAAAATTTTATTTTTATTCATAATAAACCAAGCAATTAACTAATTACTTACATACAACAAAATGGCTATTTCTAAAGTTTACGCTAGATCCGTCTACGACTCCCGTGGTAACCCAACCGTCGAAGTCGAATTAACCACCGAAAACGGTGTTTTCAGAGCTATTGTCCCATCTGGTGCTTCTACTGGTATTCACGAAGCCTTAGAAATGAGAGATGAAGACAAATCTAAATGGTTAGGTAAGGGTGTTGAAAACGCTGTTAACAACGTTAACACTGTCATTGCCCCAGCTTTAGTTAAAGCTAACATTGACGTCAAAGACCAAAAGGCTTTAGATGATTTCTTAATCAACTTAGATGGTACTCCAAACAAATCCAAGTTAGGTGCTAACGCTATCTTAGGTGTTTCTTTAGCTGCTGCCAGATGTGCCGCTGCTGAAAAGAATGTTCCATTATACCAACATTTAGCTGAATTATCTTCTTCTAAGACTTCTCCATTCGTCTTACCAGTTCCATTCTTAAACGTCTTAAACGGTGGTTCTCACGCTGGTGGTGCTTTAGCTTTACAAGAATTCATGATTGCTCCAACTGGTGCTAAATCTTTCTCTGAAGCTTTAAGAATTGGTTCTGAAGTTTACCACAACTTAAAATCTTTAACCAAGAAGAGATACGGTGCTTCTGCTGGTAACGTCGGTGACGAAGGTGGTGTTGCTCCAAATATTCAAACTGCTGAAGAAGCTTTAGACTTAATTGTCGATGCTATCAAGGCTGCTGGTCATGACGGTAAAGTTAAGATCGGTTTAGATTGTGCTTCTTCTGAATTCTTCAAGGACGGTAAGTACGATTTAGATTTCAAAAACCCACAATCCGATGCTTCCAAATGGTTATCCGGTGTCGAATTAGCTGACTTATACCACTCTTTAATGAAGAAATACCCAATTGTTTCTATTGAAGATCCATTTGCCGAAGATGACTGGGAAGCTTGGTCTCACTTCTTCAAGACCGCTGGTATTCAAATTGTTGCTGATGATTTAACTGTCACCAACCCAGCCAGAATTGCCACTGCTATTGAAAAGAAAGCTGCTAACGCTTTATTATTAAAGGTCAACCAAATTGGTACTTTATCTGAATCCATCAAGGCTGCTCAAGATTCTTTTGCCGCTAACTGGGGTGTTATGGTTTCCCACAGATCTGGTGAAACTGAAGATGTCTTCATTGCTGACTTAGTTGTTGGTTTAAGATCTGGTCAAATTAAGACTGGTGCTCCAGCTAGATCTGAAAGATTAGCTAAATTAAACCAAATCTTAAGAATTGAAGAAGAATTAGGTGACAAGGCTGTCTACGCTGGTGAAAACTTCCACTTAGGTTTCCAATTATAAGTTAAATCAAGATTTTAATTTTTCATAAATTTTATTTTCTCTCTTTTAACTTCTAATTAATGCACGCTTATGATATGTTATATTTAATGCTTTATAGTTTTTATTTATAATTAATACAATATTATAAATTTTGTTGTAAACAAATCAAGTTTTTTTTTATTATTCTATGTAGTAGTAGATATGTAACATTTCTTGGGTGTATACGGTTGTCTTACCACTTTTTTTTTTTTACATTACATCGCATATAAAAACAAGGAAGTTTGATTCAATTTAGTTGCAAGATTACAAGACAAATATAATCACGTAAAATGAATCACGATATGGATGGACATATGGATCATGGTAGTTGCAAGATGGCAACATCATTAACATTTTCTTACAAGAACACCTGTATATTAGTTTCACAATGGTCCTTACAGACAAAGACACAATTATTTTTAAGTTGTTTAACTCTTATCGGATTTGCCATATCTTACGAGTATTTGAAATTTAGAATCTCACGTTTACCTACATCCAAAAAGAATGCACGTAGTATTGCATATGCGGGACAAGTTGGTTTTTCGTTTCTATTAATGTTAGTCTTTATGACTTACAACATTTGGCTTATGTTAAGCGTCATTGTAGGAGCCGGTGTTGGCCACCGTTACTGGGGGTTACGAACCAATGAAGAGTCTTTGCCGCTGGCGTGTCATTGAATATTCTGTGTACCGGTTTCATGTCATGTGCAATTTGCTATTTATGTCTTTTTAATTTTTTGTTTTTCTAATCTTTAAAGTCATTTTTGATAGAAAATTCCGTTATATATAAAACAGTGAAAAGCAATGCTCGAGGATTTGTTTGATATAGATTTACAAAATTTGTTGTTTCACAAACTGAATATTTACAAACAAGTACATATATATATATATATCTATATTATTTTCACTGGATTAAAAAAATTTAAAGTTTTGTTATTATGATTAAAAGATTAGCTATTATTGGTTCCGGTCCAGGTGGTTTAGCTACTGCCCGTGTCTTCTTAAACAATGCACCAGGTGAATATATAATTGATATTATTACAGCGGATGAAGAAATTGGTGGTGTTTGGTATTATCCTGAAAATGATAAAGATGGCAGAGTCATGTATGATCATTTGGAAACTAATATTCCAAAACATTTAATGCAATTTAAGGATTTCCCATTTAAAGATGAATGGTTTACATTCCCGAAAAGAAATCAAGTATTTGAATATTTAAAAGATTATTATACGACTTTTATTAAGGATTCTAATGCTGTCACGGTTAAGTTTAAGACAGAATTAATTAATTTAAACAGATTAAAAGAACAAAAATTATGGGAAGTTACTACATTAAATCGTACTGATAATACTACTCAAACTTCAAATTACGATAATGTTGTCATTGCTACCGGTCATTTTAAAGTACCTTTTGTACCAAATGATGTTGAAGGTTTAGATGAATGGTTAGAAAATGGTTATGCATTTCATTCAAAGGATTTTCAAAATTGTAATTTTGCCATAGATAAAAAAGTAGTCGTCATTGGTGATGGTAGTTCAGGTCAAGACATCACTAACCAATTATCATCTGTAGCTAATCAAGTTTATCATAGTGTAAGTAATTTCAAACCGAAAAAACTTTTAAATGATGATGGAGAAGATGTCTTCGAAGGTGAATTTAATGAAAGTGATGATGATTCAAGGTATTACGATGATGATCCAAATATCGAAACCATTAAGAAGATTAAATCTGTAAATTTGAAAAACCATACCATTACTTTAGAAGATGATAGAGAAGTAAGAGATATTGATTATTTAATTTATTCAACAGGTTTCTTGTATGATTTAAAGTTTATTGAACCAAATTTACGTTCAAAATTAATTGATTCAGGTAATAATAAAGATTGGACCTCGAAAAAAATTTCAAAATTATGGAAACAAATTTTTTATATCGACGAACCTTCTTTAGCATTTTCTTTAATTCCACAATTAATTATCCCATTCCCATTAGCTGAATTACAAGCTGCAGTAATGGTTAACGTATTTAATGGTAATATTGATATCACTAAGCGTAAGGATATTGCTACGTACGCTGAAAATGGTCATAAACTTCCAGCTGGTAAAGATATTGAATATTACCATGATCTTCAATCATTATTGGATGAAGTCGATATAGACGACAAATATAATTATCTTCGACCAGTTAAGTGGGGGGATGTTCTAATTCAAGCAAGATTAATTGCATCGAGACAAAAATGGTTGCGTAACGTTGAATTGTCTGCATTGACTTGCAAACTCAGAGAACAAGGCAAACCGTACGCACTAGAACAATGTGAAGAGACTTCGAAGTTTGGCAAGACTAATCTAGCCAAAAATATCATATGAATCACTGTTTCATTGTATTGCTGATGCACGGTTCGTGGAGTGTGATTTCCGTTATATCATCGCTTGGAAAAAAGGATTCCCTTTGTGAAACGCCGCTTAATGCATAAATCAAGATTATTTGTTTTGAAAACAAATGTAACAAATATATAAAAACGAATTTTGTAAATTGTCTCTTTTTCATAGAGTATTTGTAACTTTTTCTGTATCACTGATTTCTCATTTCTATACATTTTAAAGACTGTTTAATATATTATATTTACGCGTAATATAAATCAATAATGTCCGATAATGATGGGCAAAAACTAGAGCCATATTCGTGTGGAAGATGTAGAAGATTAAAGAAAAAATGTCCCAGAGAATCTCCAGTATGTTCTCATTGTAATAAAGCTGGTGCACAATGTTCTTATCCCGGAAGGGCTCCCAGAAGAACTAAAAAAGAATTAGAAGATGCCAAACTACGCGGTGAATTTATTCCAAATAAAAGACCCAAGAATATCGTAACTACTCATAAGACTTTCAAAAATGATAATTCTGATTTTCAAATTGATGATATAATTGATAATTCGATATCCGCTAATACTGCAAATAATAATATCACATCGCCGACTACAATTAACGGAAACACCTTAGATATTAACAAAGATACAAAGAATTCATTCAATAATCAAGCACATGGTACAGGTACTGAAACTACTACTAATAATATTTCATCATATGAAACCGTTTCTTCATTAATATCAGTCCTTGCATCCTTAGATAATAAACCATCTCCACAAGAAACTTCAAAATTACCTCAATCATCCATGGTTAAAAATGAAAAACATAATTTACTTGAAGGAAATAATATGAAAGCGTCCGAGTTTATAAAAAATTCAAATCAATCGAATAATTTACTGGGACAAACAACAAATTCATCATTGAATTCACCAGGTTCCATATCTTTAAATAATGATAGAAATTTAAATTTACAATCACAAATCCCATCAGCAGTTTCAATGAGAACACCAACATCTAGCATACAAAGAAGTAATACATTTATTGTAAATTCTATGGCATTAAATAATAATAATAATAATAATAATAATAATAATAATAGTGATACCACCACAACCACTAACAATATTGCTTCACCAAATTCATACGATGGTAATACAAATATTGAAATAACAACAAATAATTCTAATTTTAATTCACCTTCTTTTTCAAATATACCAAATAATTCTCTTGATATTAATAATGATTCTAAAATGATATCAAATTATGAAAATCGTAAAAAATTATCATCAACTCCAATTCAAGCTTCATCAATTGAAATTGAAACAATTAATAGTGTCTTCAAAGGTGGTAAAAATCCATCATCAGGAAAAGATATGAAAGATGTTGATTATAAATTATTTGATCGTTTTATTGCTGCTTTCTTTAAACATAATCATAGATTATTTCCAATGATTGATAAAATTTCTCTCTTAGATAACGTTTCAAAACTTAGAAAATTTGATTTCGATGAATTAAATAAAACTTTTGATCAAATATTTATCTTTAAATTATATATGATTATGGCCATTGGTTGTACAACATTACGAAGAGCTGGAATGATTTCGACTGAAGAAGAAGAATTAAGTGAACATTTAGCTTATTTATCAATGACTCAATTTACTTATGTAATGAGTTTACAAAATATTGAAACTATCAAATGTTTACTCTTATTGGGTATTTATTCATTTTTTGAACCAAAAGGTTGGTCTTCATGGACAATTAGTGGTATAATTATGAGATTAACTATTGGGTTAGGTTTGAATAGAGATGTAGTATCAAAGAAAAAAAAGACAATGAGTGCTATGGATGTTGAATCTAGATATAGAGTCTTTTGGAGTGCTTATTGTTTTGAAAGATTAATTGCAACTTTATTAGGAAGAACATCTGCCATTGATGATGATGATATAACTGTTCCTTTACCACGTCCATTATATGATGGAGAAAAAAAAGATATAGACGTTACCAATACAATGATTTGTTTAAGAAAAATGGCAGGAAAAATTTATAAAAAAGTTCATTCTGTTAATTGTGGTAAAAATAATTTAAATATGCAAGATAAACAAAAAATTATTAGTAATTTAAGAATAGAATTAGATGAAATGTATCTTTTAGAGAAAAATAAAATGAAAAAACACAATGATGCATGTACAGATAAGAGACAACCAATATCATTTCATAGTTCTGATATTTGGTTAGCAATGAGATATTCACAATTACAAATTTTATTATATAGACCATCAACTTTAATTCCAAAACCACCAATTGAATCCTTATCTGTATTAGGTGAATTTTGTTTAATGGCATGGAAACATACTTATACATTATATCAAAAAAGATTACTTCCATTAAATTGGATAACACTTTTCAGAACTTTAACAATTTGTAATACTATTTTATATTGTCTTTGTCAATGGACAATTGATTTAATAGCATCAAAGATGGAAATACAAGAAATTGTTGAAATTTTACAACATTTTAGTTCAAAATGGGTCTTTGCTACAAAATGTGCTGAAGTATTTAAAAATATTAGTAATACAATACTTGATATTAGTTTAAGTGATGGGAAAGTTGAAAATATGGATGAATTAACAAGAGAACTATTTGGTGCAAGTGATGCATACCATGATATCTTAGATGAAAATAATGTAGATGTTTCTTGGGTTGAAAATTTGATTTAAAGATAAGGCAAAAAATATGAAATTACATATTTTCATTGAAATAAAAAGATTACGAATTTTGGTTAAAAATTTCATAATAACTTGACATAATTAATAACAGTCCAAAACAACATGTTTTGTTAACAATTGTAATATTAAAAAAACATTAATTTATAATTGGTTCAGTATTTGAAATGTTTAGTAAAATAGTATATATTACATATAGTCAAGTTAAATAATTTCTCGAAAAAAAGACTGAATCAAAATGTACTAATATTTATATACAATTAAATTATCTATAAAAAAAAGTAAGTAATTTATTTATGTAGGAATAATAAATGCATAAGATCATGAGTTAATAAAACTTTATCGTGAAAACCATTAACGTCTATTATATGGATTTTGATTTTGATTTTGTATAACGTTAATTTGTTGTTGCATTGAATGATAATCATTTAGAATATCAGTTTTTTGTTGATTATTTTGATTTTGATTAATTATATAATTATTTGTTCCCATATTAGATTGTCCTTGATAATTATTTGAGTTATTGTTAGAATTATTATAACTCATAGAAGAAGATGAATACATAGGATTATTACTATATTGATTGTATTGTTGAGGATGTTGTTGTTGATTTTGAAATGAAGGATCATGCATATTTGAGTAATTGTACGTATTTAAGGAATTATTCATGTTATTATTGTTATAATAAGGTTGTTGCTCTTGAGTTGATTGATGCGTCATATTTGAATTTGGATGATTAGGTAAATTTGTGTTACTTATATTAGGTGATGGTGTACTTGATAATAATGATTGAAAATAATTATTAGCTGCATTTTGTGGGTTTAATAAATTTGGTGAAGATACATTAGTATTACTATGTTGTTGAAATGAATTTGGTTGATTAGGTGATGGTATTGAATTAAGGGAACTGGGAGTCTTTAAATATGTATTTTGTTGTTCGTTGGGTCTATTAAGTTGTAAACTAGAATTTACCGAATTTGTATAATTATTTTGTAAATGATTCTCTTGTTTATTTGGAGAAAAAGACCCTGTAAATAATTGATTTTGTTGTGTTTGTGTATTAAGATGATACCCATTATTTTGTAATTGAGGATGATTATTAGTATTATTTTGTGTATTCAAACTATTATTGGAATTATGATAATTAAGATTATTCATATTATTAGATGGAATCATTGAAGAATTATTTTGCTCATTAGGTAAATTAATTATTGGTGTCTTTGAAGGTAATGCAGGCGGTACCGAAGAATATTGTTGTTTCATTAAATAATTTGCAGAACCTGTAGCTGTTGGTTTTAAAGGTTGCATTGCATTAGGATTTGATTGATTGTTATTATTTGAAGACTGTTGATTATTATTATTATTAAACGATGTTGATGTATTTGATAAACTTGAATTTGATTGTTGTAGTTGTTGTTGTGGTTGAATTTGATTTCGAACTAAATAATTTGCAGATCCTGTTGCAGTTGGTTTTAGTGGTTGTTGGACCATAGATAAATCATTTGAATTATTATAAGGTGGTGTATATGATTGATTATATTCTTGACGCATAAAATGATTTGCTGAACCAGTAGCTGTTGGTTTTAAAGGTTCTAAAGAAGGTACTGAAATAGTTGAAATTTGATTAGGATTAATATTATTAAACATTGCTGGGGTAGAAGCTAAATCTACAGTTTGAATTTGTTTGAAATGAGATAATGAATCCTTCATATCTTTTAATTCTTCTTTCTCTTCTTCTGTTTCTTGTTGTTCAGTGGGTAATTTAGAAATTAAACCAGTTCCCTTTTTATTTGTCATTTGTTTTAATAATTGATCCATAGGTAAAGAAAAATCTAATTTACCTTGATTAACATTTGAAATTTCAATATTTTCATCTTTTGGAATTGATTCTAAAGTTTGATTTAAAGAGTCAGATGATGGAGCATCTTGAAAAGTTATATGTTCAGAAAATCTAACATTTTTTTTCTTATATGAAGAATTTAAAATTTTTCTTCTAATTCTTTTTCTAACCGTCTTACCTGTTAATAATAAAGAAGTGAAAGAATCAAAATCTACTTTACCACTTTTGGTGCTTGAAGTAGTAGGTTCTTCTTCAACTTCTTCATAAACTTCTTGCATCTTTTCAGTTTGTAAAATTGAGCGTGGAGTTGGTACAGAAGCCTTTTCTAGAATCATTCTTCTCATTGGTAATCTATTCTCTAATAAAGCCTTTGATATTAATCTTAAAACAGCAAAAAACTGACCGATGTTTAAGGAATTCTTACAAGTTCTAAAGATAATTGAAATACGATGTTTAACTTCTTCAGTAAGCTTAAAATTGTTTAAGAATTTAAAAATATCAAATAATCTAACAAATTTTCCATGGGTCTTTGCAGTAATAAATTTATACCATCTTAAATAAGTCTTCATTTCTTCATGGCTAAGTTGAGTTTGTGAAAGAGATAAAGGTACTTTTAAATCATCTAAATTTTCATCATATTCTGTATTCAAATGAACGACAGGATTTGGAATTCTTTTGTATTGATCATCTTTAATATGAGTATTACCAGAGGTAGATACATCAAATTCTATACCTCTTTTCAGGATCGGATGTGCAGGTTGATTATTATTCTGTATTATTTGAGGTTTATTAGTAGTTCCTTGTTCATTACCAGGCAAAGGTACACCAAAATCGAAAGAAACAGATGGTGGTAATGTCATGCCATTTTTTTGAGATTCTACATTATCATCAGGAGCAGCTAAACCTGGTATATTTAACCAGTCAAAGGACATATGAATTCTGTAAAACTATGCACTTCTATATATTAATATATATATGAAAAAAAGGGATTTTTAAAATGGCAAATCCTGTAATCTCAACTAACTTGTATGATATTACAGAAAATTATCCTTCAGTTGTCTTTTCTAATTTTGAGACTTTTTATACATGATAATAATTTTTGTTTCAACTGTTTCTTTTGCCATTTTTAATTTTACCGCGAACTGCAAACAAAAGGGGAAATCTCTTACAAGAAAAAACTTACAACATTGAAACATTTTTTGTTAGTAAATATTACAATCAATATGATTAAATTGTCTTTGAACTGTCTTATGTAGTCTATAAAGTGCTGTTATATATTTCAGCGTTTGCCGTTTGTTAAGATTGTGGGTGGTCGTTTCTTAATGATACGTATCTTTTGATTCGTCGATAATGGCTTTCTTGGTAAATTTTCCATGGCTATTCGATGAAATTGATTGAAATCCTGGGGATTACTAATTGATTCTTTTCTTTTATCAAAATTTATCTTTGTAGAGAAATGTTTCACTTTGCACGATTCGAAGATTCCATTTGCAATACTATGTTGTTTAGCTAAATCATTGATACTTTCTGTAAATGAACGCCACATAACATTAATTTTTCTTCTTTTACCCTTCTTAATATCATTCATATAATCTGTAAAATTATATTCTCTTTTAAAATCATCATTAGCAAAACCTTTCAAAGTCATTTGTTTAACATAATCTCTCTCCAATATTGCAATATTTTTTTTATCATTTTGAACTTGCATTTTAATAAAATATTCCAAAAATTCTTTTGTATATAATTTATTATATTTAGCGAAAACAGGTTCTCTATATTTGTAAGGAAATTTTGAAAAATCTGTTGGGAAATTTGGTTCACCTAAATTTGATTCTGATTTAATTAAAAGTTGATTAATATCAAGATTTTCACCATGTGGTATTGAAATCGGATTCGATGGCGTTATACAATCTAAATTAACTTCTTTTCTCATTATCTTATCAATATCAACCGCAGAGAAAAATGCACAATTCTGTGGTAAATCATTAATTCCCATTTGTTCACAAAATATGGCTCTTGTCCATAAATTACTAATTTGAAGTGCCATGGCAACTTTATATTTATCATCTTCAGATGAAAGATATCTAATTTCATCATGAATTGAAATACAAAGTCTTGCATTTAAATTATAAATTGAAATAAGATAATTCATTGAACAACATAATAGATGTAAATAATCAACACCTGAAGATTGAATTGCCCAATTAATTCTTGATGGTAGGAAAGAATTTAAATTTAAATTTCTTTTCATTAATGATGATGTTATACTACAACCAAGAACAGGTGTCTTTGGTATATCTTGTTGTGCAATATTTTCTAATTTATTAAATAAAATTGATTCTGAACCACCATACCAAAATTTTTGAAAAATTTTTGATCTTTTAGTCTTACCTTTTGTATTTTCATAAAGATTATTTGAAGTAATTTTAACTTGTTCATCAGATAAATTTGGATTAAATTTTTTCAATAATTGTCCAGCAAATTTTATACCAGCACCATAAATTCTACCATAATTAAAAATTTTAGCTTCATTTCTATCACAACCTAAAATCTTGGCTGTCTTGGAATGTAAATCTGTACCTTCAGCTTTTGTACCTTCAAGACACATCCAGCCCATTGGTGTACCACCATGTAAATTGAAAACTGAGTCACCAACTAATGATGCGATCCAAAGTTCTTCACTATCGACATCTGCACCAACAAAACAATAACCTGGTGGTGCTTTAATTTGTGTCTTTAATTCTGAACCAATTCTATTTTTTTTGACATTTGATGCTGTTAACCATGTATTTTCAACGGCTCTTCTTGTAATAGTCCCCATTGGAATAAGTCTTGGTAAGATAATACCTAAATCGTTGTGAATGGTATTTTTTTTATTTTCATCATTTGATAATTGTTTAAATTGATTTGAAAAATCATCTTGTTGAACGACAAATTGTTTCATTATACGTTCTCTTGCTGACATCCAATAAGAACCTGAAGCATTAATTTGTAATGCTTCTAAAGCTAAATTAGATTTTGAATTTAAAATTTTTTTTTCAAAAAAATGAAGATATGGTTTACTTAAAAGAGTTGTACAATTTAAAGTTGGACCATTTGGATGTGGTATCTTAAATAAAATATCATTAGTATCATTATCATTTATATAATCATTTATTGAATCTTCATCAGCTATTAAATAATTTTTAGATTTAAAAATTTCAATTTGATCTTGTGATACTGGGAAACACCAACCTGAATTATTTGTCCAAATTACAGGTTTATTTTCCCAAGATAATTTGAAAAAAATTGGTATATTTCTTGTCTTAATTGAAATTTGTGGTTTTTCACATTTATTATTTGGAAATAATGATCTATACCATTCTGGGAAACCAGGTAATTTTTGATTTTTATATGGTCTACCATTTTTAGTCATTTTAAATGGTTTAATTTTCCAATCTAATTGTCTTAACCATGGATCATTAAAAATTTTGCTTTTATTTATTGGATTTGTTTCATAATCTTTTAAATTAACTAAATCATTTATGATATTAATTATTTTATCTTCAATTTGTAATTTTGTTGATTGATATAAATTTTCTGATTTTTCAATATAATTATTCCAATTTTTAAAATTTGTTGGTAAGATACAACTACTTAAAGATTTTAAAGCACCAAATGAAACTGGATGTGGACATTTCTCTAAGAAATTTGGGAAAATTTTATCGAAAACTTTACTTGTAACTTCAACATCATTTGAACAATAATTTGTTAATAATTGAAAATTATCAATAATAATTTTTTTATCGTTGGAATCGAAAAATTCTCTTGGTTGCTTATTCATTTTAATATTACAATGGAAAAGAGCAACATCACTCAAAGAATTTAAAGTTGAAACGTTTAACCATGGATCATTTTCATTTAATTCATTAACTTGATTATTTAATTCATGATCAATTTCATTTAATTCATCATTATTTTGTTCTTGTTTCAATTTTTTACTTTTCATAAACATTGGTCTTTGTCTTGAACATAAACCTGCAGTAGCAACGTGTAAAGATTGTGTATCTAAGAAGAATGCTTTTGATTGTTTGAAATTATATTCTTCTAATACATGAGATCTATCATAACCTACGTTATGTCCTATGACTAATTGAGTCTTATCTAGAGTATTTAATGGTATTAAATGTTTAAAATTATCATTCTCATTATTATCATCACATATAAATGGAGAACACCATAAATACCAAGCTTTATCTGTTAATGCGACTGCTAAAGTTGGATAAGGTGAAATATTATATAAAGTTTCTACATCGAATACTATAGTATTTTCTTCAGGATAATCGACTTTAATGGGTATTTCATTATTTGGTAAATATTTATACCAACCAGATTTTCTTAACCAAATTTTTGGTTTTGGTAAAATTTTTACAAATTTATTGATTGCCATTGTCTTATATGGTTCAGAAGCAAAATGACCTAATTTTTGAAAATGTTCATCTAATGAATCTCCTTGTAAAGATGGTAGATTAAATGAAATAGGTTCATTTATTGTTGTAGGTTTATTTAAAAGATCATGTTCTTTTAAAAGAAATTTTGAAAGTTTTAATAAAGAATCTTTTGTTTCATTTGTAAGTAAAAATTGATTCTTATCATTATTAATTAAATTTTTTTTATTAAATAATTGATTATGTAAAGATTTACTCAAGTATTGTATACCAACGGGATTTATTCTTGGAGTTTCATTAAATTTTGATAAATCGGTGCTATAAAGTAGTCTTGATATATGATTTATTGAAAATTTTTTATTTAAAGTTATATCATTATGTAATGTAATGTATTTGAAATTCATTTGCAGTAATCATTAAGTATAAATATGTTATTATAGTTTTCAATGGTTTATAAAATATTTTACCAATTGAAAAAATTTGACATAATTTTTTATAAGCGTAAAAAAAAAATGTCGTACATTTTTACATAACAAATATACATATTTATTAGAGAAAATCATTTATTTCTAACGACTAAACTTTTCAAATCACCCAATAATTCATCAGAATTGTCGTACATGGCATCGACTTGATTGGCCCACCATGTCAGAGCGTCTCCGTCCAATTGTAGTTCGAATTCACTGCGAACGGTATCCTTCATGTCCATTGCTTGAACGGTGATTTTGTTGGTATTTGTTTCAGGTTGTTTAACATGTTCGTAAGTGTCGAGTGATTGTGTTGATGACCATTTTTCGTAGTTGTTGTTGTTTAATACTTTGATAGTTGATAACGATCTTTTGCAAGCACAGCAAGATTGAGCCATGGTTGGTTTTGTTTTGTTTGTTTTGTTTTGTTTTGTTATCCCGTGGTCAAGATTTTATGAGAAACAACTGTACCCGCACCCGCAGTTGCAAGTACCCACAGTTGCAAGTACCCGCACCCGCACCCGCACCCGCATACTATTTCTAGCATCCGGGTAACCCTGCTGCTTTTATTTTTTGGCTGCAAGAAAAAAACAAACACGCTTTTCTTTCAAACAGATATAAAGAATAAATTGTTTGTAATAAATTGAAACTTACAAGTTTTTTAGTATTCCATATTAAAACTCTTGTTCAATACACCCAACTCAATTCTATTACCAATCATGTCCTCCGTCATCACTTCTTTAACTCCAAATCAAGTTAACGATGAGTTAAATAAAATGCAACAATTTATCAAGAAAGAAGCTGAAGAAAAAGCAAGAGAAATTAAATTAAAAGCTGATCAAGAATATGAAATTGAAAAGACTTCTCTAGTTCGTAATGAAACAAGTAATATAGACATTAACTACGATGCTAAATTGAAAAAAGAATCTTTAAAACAACAAATTACAAAATCAACTATAGCTAACAAGATTAGACTTAAAGTCTTATCACAAAGACAAGAATGTTTAAATGAAATATTCGATGAAACTAAACAAAAATTAAAGAAAATTTCTTCAAATAAAAAACAATATAAACCAATCTTACATAGTTTAATCTTAGAATCTCTTTTAAAATTATTAGAACCAATCGTTATAATTAATGTCATCGAAAGAGATTTCGATTTAGCTAATTCTTTAATTAATGATTTAACAAAAGAATATAAAAAAATTTCAAATAAAGATATCAAGATTACAATCTCAAAAGATTTCTTAACTAATGATTTGGCTGGTGGTGTCATAGTCACAGATTCTTTAAATAAAATTAAATTAAATAATACTTTAGATGAAAGATTAAACCTTTTAAGTGAAGAAGCTTTACCTGCAATTAGATTAGAAATGTTTGGTATTTCAAATACAAGAAAATTTTTTGACTAAGTCTGTTTTCTTTTTTTTTTCTTTTTACAATAAAACTTTTATATAACTAATTAAATTATTATTAATTTAAATGAAAACAAAAAAAAAAAAAAATTAAATAAATAAATATATAAAATATATTATTTTATAAATATTTTCATATTTTTACAAAATATTTTTATTTCATTATTTTCATAATTTTGCAATAATTTTTCAACGTTTCCATAACAATAAAAAAAAATAAAATAACAATATTTTATACTCGAGAAACCATACATTTAGTAATAATACTTGACATCCTCACAATTAACATTACATATACATTATATGTCATTACGACTACCAATAATAAAACGAATATTTCAATCAAATAAATTTTATAATTATAAATTTACCACTAATTTAATTCAAATACGACGAATTAATGAAAATTTTAAAATTCCACAATTTCAAAATCAATTATTATCATTAAAACCAATAAAACAAAATAATGATTCACAAATTTCATGTACTGTCTTTAATGAAAAGGGTAACATTATAAAAGTCTCTAAAAAATTTCAAAAATGGAAATTCTTAACTGATCATAATTTATATCCAAGAGATTTACGTAAGATTGATACTTCATCGGTTGATATAATACCAAACATCCTTGTCAAACCAACTTGTATCATTATAAATTTATTACATATTAAAGCTTTAATTGAAAAGGATAAAATTTATATCTTTGATACAATAGATTCTTCAAATGCAATTAAATTAGGTATATTAATGTACGATTTAGAATCAAAATTATCACAATTCACAAAACATTCACAAAATTATGAACAAAATGCATTAGAAACTTGTTTCATTAACGTTATGAGTTCATTAGAGACAGAATTTAAATTACATGAAAAGATTTGTATCAAAATTTTAAATGATTTAGAAAATCAAATTAATAGAGAAAAATTAAGAGATCTTTTAATTAAATCAAAAGATTTAACTCTTTTTTATCAAAAGAGTTTATTAATTAGAGATGTTTTCGATGAATTATTAGAAAATGATCAAGATATGGCTGGTTTATATTTAAATAATAATAATGATACCAAAAAAATTGATATCACAGATATAGAATTATTATTAGAAAATTATTATACTCAATGTGATGAATTCGTTCAACATTCTGAATCATTAATTCAAGATATTAAATCAACTGAAGAAATCGTTAACATTATATTAGATGCAAATAGAAATTCTTTAATGTTATTAGAATTAAAAGTAACCATTTATACATTAGGTTTCACTGTGGCAACACTTTTACCTGCTTTCTATGGAATGAATTTGAAAAATTTTATTGAAGAATCTTATTTAGGTTTTACTGGTGTAGTAATCATTTCAATTTTATCTGCTTATATTATAACAAAGATAAATTTTAAAGCTTTAAGAACTGTAACTAATGTAACCATGTCAACTAATAATAATAATAATATTACTAAAAATTTAAATAATAAAATTAAAATTAAAAATGTAATTAATAACAAGAATTTTTCATTGAATAAGAAAAATTTATCATTTTCTAAAATTTTTAAAAACAAAAAATTGACAAATACATCTTTTTTACCTCAAAATAATCTTCAAAGATTTAAAAATTGGTTTAAAATTTTTTGGTACGGTAATAATAATATTAATAAACAAAATTTATGGACAAAAGAAGAAAAAAATTTAGTTTGGAAATGGTTAACTAATGATAAAAAACCATAATAAAAGGTTTTAAATTTAAAATAAATAATTTATATAAAAAAAATTTGCACATATTTGACTTTTCATTATTCATATTCTTTTTAAATAGATAATTTTTCAATAAAATTTTTAGTAATTTCTTCAACTGCTTTATTAACTTCAATTGGTTTATCACCCATACCTTGAAAAACATTACCTTTACCACCAGCTTTACCACCGATAATATTTGAAACTTGCTTAGCTAAATCTGATCCATTAATACCTTTTGATAAAGCAATTTCTGAAATATAACAACCATGAGCTAATTTACCTTCATGATCATTACCTGTAAATAAATAAATAGATTTATCTTTACAACTTGTTTTCATAAAATTAACAGCTTCTGTAATAGCTTTAGCATTAGTTGGAATATCAATAAATTTAATAAAATATTCAGATTCTTTATTTTCATTAAAATGATTCTTAACTTCATCTAATGTTTGTTTAATTTCTTTCTTAGCTCTTACTTTAATTTCATCTTTAACTAATTTTTCAATCTTATTAAATTTATCCTTTAATTCATGTTTTGAAATAACTGAAATTGATAATTGTGATAATTTAACATTTAATTCTTTTAATTTTTTTTCCTTTAGAGGAGAGAACGGCAGTTTATCAACAATATCTAATTCTTTATTAAATTCATTTGAAATTCTTTGTGCTTCAAAGGCTTCGGTACCTGTAACAGCAACAATTCTTCTAATACCTTTAGCAATACCACTTTCTTCAAGAATAATAAAATATTTAATATCAGATGTCTTTGAAACATGTGTACCACCACAAAATTCAACAGAATAATTATTCCATTCTTCATTTGTTGGATTAGCTAATAAATCTTCAATTGGTTTACCAATAGAGACAACACGAACAGGATCTGGATAAGTTTCACCAAAGACAGCACGAACTGATGAAATTGATTTAGCTAAATCTAATGGAACATCTTTATAATAAACAGTTAAATTTTGTTTAATTTGATCATTACAAATATTTTCAGTCTTACGAATTTCATCAATTGTTAATGCTTTCTTATGAGAAAAATCAAATCTTAATTTTTCTGGTGCAACTAAAGAACCCTTTTGATCAACATCATTACCTAAAGTTTCTTTTAAAGCAAAATTTAAGACATGAGTACCAGAATGATTATTTTTAATTGGGAAACGACGTAATTCATCATAAGAAGCAATGATTTTATCATTAACAGATAATTTACCTTCTTCTAAAGTACCAGTATGGAAAACAAACCCATTATATAATTGAACATTTTCAACATTAAATTCAGCAACATCATCAATAACAATTTTACCAGTATCATATTCTTGACCACCTTGTTCAGCATAAAAACATGTCTTATCTAATAAGATACCATATTTTTGACCAGGTTCAGAGATTTCATCAACGAATTCAGTACCATTATGTAATTTTAAAATTTTAGATTCAATATTTTCAAATCCATATTTAGCAGAATCATCAGTCTTTGGTACATTTGATTCATTTAATGAATTTAATTCATGAACATTTAATTTAATTAAATCTGAATTATCTTTCTTACCACCTCTCTTTGAAGCTTCATAAGATTCTTGTTTAGCTTTTTCAAAACCTGGTTGATCAATCTTTAAACCTTGTTCTTCAGCCATTAATTCAGTTAAATCGACTGGGAAACCATAAGTATCATATAATCTCCAAACTTGTTTACCATCTAAAGTCTTTAATTCAGTTTCGGAAGCAGCTTTAGCATATTTTTCAAATAATTTTTCACCACGGTCTAAAGTCTTGGCAAAAGAAGCTTCTTCTTCATCTAAGATTTCAAAGAGGAAAGATGGATCCTTAGTGACTTCTGGGAAAATTTCTTTCACTTGTTCAATTAAAGTTGGTGATAAAGTTGAAAAAAATTTACCAATTGGATAATTCATATATTTACGTGCATAACGTGCACCTCTTCTTAAGATACGTCTTAAGACATAACCTCTACCTTCATTATTTGGAACACCACCATCAGCTAAAGCAAAAGTTAATGTACGAACATGATCAGCTAAGACTCTATAAGCGGTATCAATACCATCTTTATCAGCATCACCGAAGTTACCTTGATATTCTCTAACACCAGTAATTTCTTGAATGCGTTTGAAAAGAGGTTGGAAAACATCTGTATCATAATTTGATCTAACATCTTGTAAGACAGAGACTAATCTTTCAAAACCCATACCAGTATCAATATGTTTAGCTGGTAAAGATTTTAATGAACCGTCAGATTCTCTATTAAATTGAATGAAAACTAAATTCCAAACTTCCAAGACATCAGGATCATCCATATTAACTAAATGAGAAGCATTTCTACCACCAATTCTATCATAATGAATTTCAGAACATGGACCACATGGACCTTGATCACCCATTTCCCAAAAATTATCCTTTGCATTACCTGGTAAGATATGATCTTCTGGAACACCAACATCTTTCCAAAGTTGTAAAGCTTCAGTATCAGGTTCTAAACCTTGTTTTGAATCACCTTCAAAGTAAGTAACGTATAATCTATCAGTTGGAATACCGTAAACTTTTGTTAATAATTCCCAAGAATATGAAATAGCTTCTTTCTTAAAATAGTCACCAAATGACCAATTACCTAACATTTCAAAGAAAGTATGATGATAAGAATCCTTACCAACATCTTCTAAATCATTATGTTTACCACCGGCTCTAACACATTTTTGAGAATTGAAAGCACGTTTTAAAGTATAAAAATCTGATGAAGGATCAACAGTACCTAAAAAGATAGGTTTGTATTGATTCATACCAGCATTTGCAAATAATAAAGTTGGATCATCAAATGGTACTACTGGAGATGATGGAACGAATTTATGTTCTTTTGATTTAAAATAATCTAAAAATGTATTACGAACATTTTTAGCTGTCCATTGATTTTTATCACCGATGGCCATTTTATTAATTACTTTGTTATGAAATTTTTTATTTCTAATTAAAGATAACAAAGTTAAATTCTTATGGAATAACGTCTTGATAAGAAAAAAATTTTTTTTTTTTTTTTATTAAATTTAATGAAACTTTTTGAAAAAGAAAGTTTGTAAATTCAAGATCTGTTAAAAAATCTCTTTATTTATTTCGAAAAGTAAACCAAGGAACCAAAAAAGAATCTACTAAGAAATTGCATAGAAAGTATCTCAACCGTTGCAAAGTTTTGTTACTTTTGCGATGCCTTTTTTACTTTTTGAAAGTGAAAAATTTTCAAGATAAAAACAAATGTGAGGGTAACGGTTTTGCACGTGATTTTAGGAATAAATTGATTTGAATTGCGAAGGCGTTTAAAGGAAGATTATTATTATTTTGGCAGTGAGACAGTAGAGAAAAGTGTGTAGTAAAGTATGGTAGTGTTAAGGTGTCTTGCTACGTCGTTGCTGTTTGGAATTGCATGCTGCTTCCGTCTGACAAGTGACAGATCCGGTTATGGGGTACCCGAAAGTCAAAGGGTTTGGTCGATCTTAAAGATGCTTTTGATAGATAAGTATGATAATATACTGGATGATCTTTATCCCGTGGTGACACGGTTAGATTTTGGCTCTGTCTTATTAGATGAATTGGCTATATCAAATCCATCAATTTATGATTTGCCACTTTCACAACTTACTGCATATACATTAAGAAATAAATATAATGAAATTTCTCTGGCTCAAACGTTTGAGCTCTACGATTCTTTATATCCCATGGGAATAGTTGATACAGATTCAATTCAAGATGTTGAGTTAGATAATTCCAATTTTTTCATTCTTAATGGTAAAAAATACAATAAACCAGATGATGTCTTTTATTTGAAATCAAATGATTTGAAAAGACAAAAAATTATACCAGATAATAAACTAATAAAATCTAATTATGATTTTATTATCGGCAGTAATAAAGATGCACCTTTAATTGAATTTTATGGCTGTCCCAATACGGATAATATCGATGAATTTGATGAATTTAACAGAAATATTTATACAGAATCTACACAAGATGATGCTAAATTAAGATATATATGGAGATCTACATGTTCTTTAAATCATTCAAGTAGCATCAACAATCAATTTTCTATCTCGTTATCTATTAGACCTGATACCGATTTAAGTGCATTGTCTAATTTAGATTTAAATATACCTGATGAGTTCGAGGCGATTAATCAAAATGTTTTCCATCCAAGCATCGATCAATTACATGAATTAGATTTAAAAGTTTCATCTTTAATTACAAATTATTATGATAACACACAAAATTTTACAAAAACATTACAATATACTAGATCAATAGTTAATAATTTCCCATTAATTATTAAAGATTTAATATCCAAGAAATTAACTGAATCTTCTCAAAGAAAATTAATTAGAAGTAATAAAAAATTAAATTCAAAAGGTATTGATTATAATATGTTAGGTTTATATATTAATGGTCAAGAAATTAAATTGTCAAAATTAAATGATTATACCCTTTTACAAGCAATAAATAAAGAATATGAAAGAATTGAATTTTTACAAGATACACTATCAAATATAAATTCAATCTTTAATATGAAGATGACTAAAGATGTTTTGAATCAATATTCAAAATTTTCTTTATCAAATTTACAAAATTCTCAACCTATAAAGATTGATCTTCATAGAATTTCAGGATTTTCTGAAAGTATTATTTATTTTAATGATATTGAAAAGGATTCCCAGTATGATACATTAAGTAATGATGTTTCAATTTTTTTTGAAAAATCAAAATTTGGTGAAATTCCTGAATATAAAAAAAATTGGAATGAAGTTATATTTGTCATTGATTTTAATAATTTAAATGATCCAGATACAAAACAAGCTTTACAAGCATTATTAAGAGCCATCGAAGTTATCGGTCAAGGGTATCCACAACGAGTTGGTTTATTACCTTTAAATAGTGGTAGAAACATTGATAATGCCAATGAAATAATTGAAAAAATTTATAGATTGAAAAAATCTTTAGCATCAGAAGATTTAATTAAATATTTAAGTTCTTTAGAAACTCCAATTAATAAAAGTGATACAAAATCAAATGAATATGATTTTGAAAGTATTAAGAAAAGACCAAACGTTGAAAAATTATTAAAAAATTTGCAAATCTTTGAAACATCAATTATCGTCAATGGTGAAATATATCCTTTCAAAAAAAATACTTGGAATTATTTAATTGCAAGAGTCATTAAAAAAGATGTTACTTATTTGACTAAAGAATTACGTAATATTGATGCCAAATATATTTCAAATGGTGGGAAAGATTTTGATATTAGAGGTTTATTACATTTAAGATCTTCTAAGAGTAGACATTCAAAATATTTACCCGATTATTTTAACAATGCATTATATACATCCATGAATACAAAAGTTTTGGACGACATAAAAGAAAATGTCATTGAATATTTGGGTAAAAGCAAATTTAATATACTTCACACATTTACCATAGTAGATAATTTTGATTCTAAAATTGCATTGAAAAGATTACAAAACTTATTAAAGATTAAATTTAATGGTGTTAGAATTAGAATTGTACATACAGGTGATTCAAAATCATCAGTTTGGCTTAATGTCAAGAGAATAATCAATGATAAAGAACCTAAAAAACAATTAAAAAAATTCATTCAAGAATTTGTTCAAAAGAATGAAAATATAAACAATAATCAATTTCCAATTACATTATTACAAAGATGGTTACCAGATATTTCAAGACATTATTTAAATAGTGGTTCGTTTTTAATTCTTAATGGTAGATTTATTCATCTTGATGAAAATGAATTGCTAAAAACAAATCAGTTTGAAGAAATTATTCAAAAAGAAGCTCAAAGAACTATTGATTCTGTCATGGCCATTAAATCATTATTTCCAGAATATTCAAAATCTGAAATTAGTCCAAATTCTATCGAAATGATTTCATCAATACTTACCAAAATGTATTATCATGGTAATCAAATATTTCAAAATGGTATTCAATTTTCCACTGAAAGTATTTTACCTAGAATGGATCTTGGTTCGTTATTACCAGTAAATAATTTTACTATTTTTGAAAAGACTAAAGATTATAATAAACCTATCGAAATTGTACTTATTATTGATCCTGTTGAAGAAAGAAGTCAAAAGCTTTTAACGTTCATATCAAAATATGAAAATTTTGAATTTATTAATATTAAAATTGTTTTATTACCGACTGAAAAACTTACAATTATGCCTATTGAAAGGTTATATTTAGACAATTACAATGATTCTTTTGTTGCATCTGAATTGATTGAAAATTTTGAAGTTGAATTAGATGTTCCACCAAATTTTTTAATTGAAAATAATAATAGAGTATCAGGTTTTACCTTTGAAGTACATGTATTTGGTAATGAGAAATACATTTCAGAGGGTGATGTGAACGGTTTAGGTGATGTTCATTTAGATTTAATTAATTCAAATGGTGAAATTGTTGATAGTTTAGTTTCAATGACAACTTTCGGTTATGGACAATTTCATATCGATCATTTGGATAAAAATTTTACTATTAAAGCAAGTTCATGTGAATTTGATTGGGAAGTCGTTTCTTATAGTTCTAGTGGATTTTCTGATTACTTACCAGAAAATAAAATTGATATTATAGATTTTAAACCCAAGAAAATCTTTGTAAAAGTTCAAAGAAAAACTAAAAAGTTAATGGAAAAAGATTTTAAGTCAGATAATAATTTAAATATTTTTACAGTGTTCAGTGGTAAAGAAAATGAAGAAAATGTTTATCAAGATATGGTTCTTTCAATTGTCTCTAATAAATCAAATGGAAAAGAAATAGTATTTTGGTTATTAGATCAACCATTTCTTTCTGATAATTTTAGAAATTTTGTCAAAATTTTCAATGAAAGACACAACATCTTTCATAGTAAAATTAAATTTGTTAAATATGAATGGCCAATGTGGTTACGTCCACAAAGATTTCTTTCTAGAAGGATGAGTGTCTTCAAAATTTTATTCTTGGATGTATTATTTCCACGGGATATACCAAACATTATTTATATGTCACCTACAAAGACACCATTAGATGTTTATGAATTAGAAACATTTTTCCAAAGGACCAAAAATTCATTTAGTATGTTCAGAATGAGAGGTAACGGTTATTGGAAAGAAGGTTATTGGGAAAAGAAGTTAGGTGAAAACGATCTTACATTTTATTCTGTAGAACCTGCATTTTTAATAAACTTAAGATCTATTAGAGAGTATAATGTTGGAGATAAGATAAGAATCCATTATCAAAGACTTTCTGCGGATGTTAAGTCATTGATTAATATTGAACAAGATTTATTGAATGATATGCAGTTAGAAGTTAAAATTTCAAATTTAAAGAGATCGTTTGCAAAAAATTTAGAAATTGACTCCGAACAAGTAGCTGCATGGAAGACAGAAATACGTGACGAAATCATGTCAATTAAAACTAATCAAGATCATTCTCTCGAGGAATCAGCAAGCAATCCTGACATTAACGATGACGAAGATGATGATGACTCTTATTGGCACGATGAACTTTGAACAGTGCATACAACTCTATACATTTAAAGTATTTCTATAGAATTATTTATAGCAATCAAACGACGAACAGGCCTATGAGAATCGACGATAACATTTCGATTCGATTCGATTCGATTGCCCACAATTTTTTCAGTGCCTCTTTATTATGCAAGCAAGCGCAAGATATTTCCGCTTTGTTGTTGTCTTTTGTGCATGCGCGTGACATGATAAAGACTTTGATAGATAAGGAATTTTCTTCAATAAAGTACAGCAATTTACCATCAACGATTGGTATATATTGAAAGTGTCAAATCTTTTCAGTATCTAATCAGTTACTTTTTATAGATAAATTAAGTACGGAAGGAGAGTGAACGATAGTGTCTTTCAGGAAAGGATATGACTTTATTTGGTCGAGTGAAGAACGAATCATCATCATCATCTGAACAAATAAAGACTGAAATTTCTTCAGCAATTAGAGTTAAACCTTTATTTACATCTAATACAGATATTAAAAGTACATATTCAAAACCTTTAGATCCAAATTCAAGTGGTAAGAAACGTTTAGCATGTACTAATTGTAGAAAGAGAAGGAAAAAATGTGATTTGGGGTATCCATGTGCAAGTTGTGATAGATTAAATATAGAATGTAACATTAATGAAGAAGATTTGAGGAAAAAAAGGTATACTAATTCGTATGTTAAATCTTTAGAGAATCATATTGCTTATTTGGAAAGTAATTTGAAAAAAGTTGTCGATAATGTATATCCTAATAATGTACAACTATTAAATAATATGATGATTGGTGATGTAATATCTGGACTTAGTAATAATGATCAGAATAATTCATCAACATCATTATCAGAAAATTCAATTAGACCTAAATTTAATGACCAAACCATGGAAATCAAGGATAACAATTTGCACGGTTCTTTAACTTCTACTAGTAATAATAGTGGCATATCCATGACACCGTCAATAATTCATCCAAAGGTTAAAGAACCTGATAGTTTATTTGAAACTAAGAAAAAGACTTTCATTAAAGGAAGTTTGTATCCCGAAGGTCCAGTTACATATAGACAATCTTCTAAAAATTCCAATAATTCTTTAATTTCTGTATCATCATTAATTTCATCAGGTAGTTCGTCACCATCAAGCGCTGGTAATTTAACTAGAAATAATTCTTCAAAAGAACGTATATCAGATTTAAAGACTACAGTAATCAGAAGAACTACAGATTTTAATAATCCAAATTTAATTAATAATGATCCTAAGATATTAAAATCGTTATCAAATTTTTATAAATGGTTATATCCGGGACATTTTGTATTTGTCCATAGGGAAAGTTTTCTTTATGGATTTTTCAATCATGCAGAGAATCAATATCATGATTCAAATTATTGTTCAATTGAATTAATTTATGCCATGTGTTCAGTTGGATCACGTCTTTCACCAGAATTACAACCATTATCTGAAACATATTATGAAAGGAGTAAGACAATGTTATTAAAATTAGTATTTGATGAAAATAGTTGTGCAAAGATTACGACGGTGCAAGCATTATTTTGTTTAGCATTTTATGAATTAGGTAAAGGTAATAATCAACAAGCATGGTATTTTTCAGGTTTAGCCATTAGAGTTGGTTATGATATGGGATTTCAATTAGATCCAAGTGTTTGGTATACGGATGGTGAAGACTCAAAGAGTCAATTAACTAAAGGTGAATTAGAAATTAGATCAAGAATTTATTGGGGATGTTATATTGCTGATCATTTTATCTGTTTAATGTTAGGTAGAACCTCTACATTAAGTGTTAGTAATTCTACTATTCCAGAGACAGATGAATTACCTGAAATTGAAGGTACAGAAGAATTTAAATTTGTTAGTAAGCATATTTTACAGATATCATTACCATTGAAAAATTTAATAATCTTGTCAAGAATTGTTCAAATCTTTACCAATAAGATTTTCATTGAAAGTGATGAAACAACACTTAAAGTTGAATATTTAACGAAATTTAATTCTCAAGTTTATAATTGGAGACAATCATTACCATCTTTTTTACAATGGTCTGAGGATCTTTTGAAAGATGAAGACATTTCTACGGATCCAACGATCTCATATTTTTGGTACTATTATTATATTGTTAGATTAACGTTTAACAAGCCTTTCATTGAGGATACAGTAGAATCCAAAAATGTTGTGATGGAAATTATAAGTGATTTGAAGACATTGTTTGAAAATTTCAAGAATAAATTTGGTAATTATCAAAAAGTTACATTATTTCAAGTGTATGCATGCTTGTTAGCGATCAATTGTGTAAAGAAGCTTTTCTTTCTGAGAAATATGAGTTGCGCAGAACTTAATGACTGTGACGAACAATTAGAATTCTTCAATGATATTTTCCTACATCATTTTAACTCGGCGTACGAATTACCATTAAAACTCCAAGGCGGCACTGGAACAGACACGGTGCTTGACCAAGAAGCATTGAACCAGGTGAACAATATCAACTATACCCACGATTTCACGTTGAGTAACGAGATCGACGACTTGATCAAGGACTTATTTAACGTGGACAATAACCCGGCCAACCCGCTCACGTGACGGAACATCCGGAAAAACTCCGTTTCTTTTTTATGCGGAGAATTTGCCTGTCCGGTGTTTGCGATGCGCGCAGACAAACGCCGCACAGCAGCCGATCTTCTTTTTTCGCGGCGGTGCTGCGGGCTTTCTGTGGAAACTGGAACAATAGGCTTCTTTTCCGCCGAAAATTTTACCTTTTTCGTTTCTTTTTGGGCTCAAGGATTTCGGAGTAAAAAATTTTGTTGTTGCTCCACTATAAAATCTGCACAGATTTCCGATGCGATGCTTTCTTTTTCTCATTAGATAATAATTGCTTATCTGGATATCGGTAAACAAAAATAAACTAAAATAAATATCTAGCAAATTATTTTGTATTTATATATAGATATTTCAAACATTCAATATTCGAATCTTACATAACTCAATTGTATCTACACACAAAACTAACTACCATTACACTTTATATCATGGAACTAAACTCACCAAGACCAGAACATTTACAACTATCAAATGTTTCGTTTAATAAACCAAATGAAATTTTAAATTCTAACAAAATGGTACCAAACGATCATTTTAATCGTATCGTTTCACCTACAGCAATTAATTTAACTAGTCAAAATTATTCTCTACTAAATTTAAATCATGAATTATCTTCATCAAAAGTTGATAATACCTTTGACGATTTATCAATTCCATCTCCACCTTTATCACCAAAATTAGAATTAAAACAAAATAATCAAGATGAGAAAATTATAATATCTCCATCTTGGGAAAAAGAAATGACTTCAAAACGTTACCATTATATAACTAAATCTTTCTTATCACAATATAGAATATTTAATTCAGATAATAATACTTCAAGCAAAAGATCAAATACTAATATAACTTATAATTATAGGTCTAAAAAAACAAAAATTTATTCTTCATTATCTGATTTTGAAAAATCACAAAGATTTAGACGTAATACAAGAAAACCTTTATCAAATAATGATACAGATTCAACTTCATATTATGATCCTATCTTAACAAAGAGACCTACAACACCAATAAATAAATTTAAAAAAACAAATAATAATAATAATAATAATATGGCTTCATCACCATTAGCATCTGCAAAAGCAATTAACGGTATAACACAATATATTCCAAATATGTCATGGGAAAAATTACCTGATTTTTCACCATCAACTAATTTATTACCTAAAAATAATAATAAATCATTAAAAGTTGAATGGAAAGGTTCACCAATGGATTTATCAAATGATCCATTAAAAAATTTAATTCATCCAGCTGAATTACAATTAGCACAAATATTAAGATTACCTTGTGATTTATATTTAGATTCAAAGAGAAGATTTTTCTTAGAAAAAATTCATAGATTCAAAAAAGGTTTACCATTTAGAAGAACTGATGCACAAAAAGCTTGTAGGATTGATGTTAATAAAGCATCAAGATTATTTGCAGCTTTTGAAAAAGTTGGTTGGTTAAATGATTCAAATTTTACTAAATTTTTATAATTAATTACTCATTTTTATTTCATTTTTTTTATTTCATTTTCATATTCATAATAGTTTGTTTTTAAGGATTTTTTTTTTTCATTTTCATTTTCATTTACTTTTATAATTTTTTCATAATTTTAATAAATTTATTATTGGTTTTTTTTTTAAATAATAGATTTCTATATATATAAATTATACAAAAGAGACAATATACAAAGATGAAATAAACACTTAATCACTATCACTCGAACTTTCACTATCACTTTCACTTGTATTTTGTTCATAAACAATTTCTGAACCATTAGCTTCTTTAACTTCAGATAATTCAATTTCTTTATGACTTTCTTTATTTTCAATTTCAACTTCTTCATCAAATACAATTTTTTTATTTGAAACAACAGGTAAATTATCAACTTTTGAACGTTGTGAATTATTTGACATAAATGAATTATCCAGTAGTGTACCATCAATTGAAACAACTCTACCTGTAGTAAAAATATTTCTTACAGTAAATTTTAATTTACCATCAATATGATTACCATTTGAATCAACCCAATAACCCATAGATTTAAATTTATTATGTTTATTATTATTATTATCATTGGAATTATTTTTATTTTCATCATTATTATCTTCATCATTATAACTTTCATTATTTTCTTCTTCATTACGTATAAAAGTCCAATCCATTGGTATATTATTTTTCTTAATACTTGCATTAAATGAATCATGAATTAATAAACCAATATGTGATGCAGATTGAATAAAAATATGACCTTCTAAAGTATCACCAATTTGTGGTTGCCAAACAAATAAATCAACATTACACCAAGTAAAACCAAATGGAGTATCTGGTGTAATTTTAATTAATTTTGTCTTTGGAGTTTCATCATCATCATTTGGATTTGAATCAAAAATTTTTAAATTTTCATAACCCATAATAATACCACCAATTTTATTATTATATTTCATTACCATTGGATTTAAATGTTGTTTCATAATACCTTGTAAAGGATTTTGTAAATATATTGGAGCTAAGGAAACGTATAAAGTTATTGGAATCTTAACAATACAATTTGATAAACCATCTTCAATTGGGTTTTTAATTTGTTTTTTATGTTTTGAAATAAATCTTGAAATTTGAATTTCTTCAATAGATCTTTTCTTGGTGACAACCATAATGGATAAAGATTATTTAATTTTATCTCGTTATTTTATATCACTATTTTACTGATTTTTTTTTATTTATTGCGATGAGTTTCTTATATATTTTGCAAAAAAGAAAAAAATTTTCAGCAAAAATTCACGTGATTGAATTTTTTTTTTTTGCGTTCTTCGAGAAACAAAAAAATAAAGAAAAACGTTTATAAGAAAGAAACATTTACAGTTTTAAATTGTTTGAGATTTGATTATAGAAATGTCAGGTTTGGTGTTCCCAAGAATATGGCGAATGCTGGTTTTCTCTCATCAATTGGAAAGGATGGAGAAGTTGAGAAACATAGGCAGCTGGAGATACATCGCATAGGGTTTAGCGCTTCATCGTTACTTAAGTTAGTATTGATGGCACGTTTAATAGTAGACTCTGGATTTGGTGGTTCATTTTGTACTTCATTTGAGTATGCCCTTCCCTTGGTATGATAATAATCTTCTTCACGAATAGAAGGATCTTCGCAAAGGTTGGTACGAATATGTGTACGCTTGTATTTTATTCTTGGTTTGTTGTGGCTCGTAGTCGAGTTGATAAAGTTTTTTTTTTTTTAAAAAGGGATATCACTTCAAAGTCACTTTCATAATCTTGTAATTCAAATTTATACTATTTTTAGGGCTCATAATCTAATGCGATCATTATTACTTCTAAAATGATAAAACTATTTCTTCCGATATTTTATTTACAATAAATATTGTGTTTAATATGAATATGTAAATTTTTTTCACTCTGTTACTATGAAATAACCTTTTTCATTTATAAAAAAACTACTTCGATTCTATTCCTACAATTCAATATAATATTGGCGAAAGGGCATAATTTTTCATTTGATAAGGAAATTATATCTTAGCAATAAGATTAGTCACCTTCATTTTTTGTAATAGTTAAGAATTAACATGTCATTTAAAAGTAAATAACAAATAAAAAATATTTATTATTTATTTTATTTTATTTTATTATTCCTTATACATAGAATCAATGTTTAGTTTAATTTTTATTTTAACCATTGACAGTTATATGCATTAAAGAAAATATACAGATATACAAAAAAGGTTTTTAATATACAAATATTAATAATATTGTTTTTGTTTTTGTTTTTTATTATTATTATTTTGAATTGAGTTCTATTACATCTATTCAATACCAAAGACAGGTTTTAATTTTTTAATTAATAACCAATCATTTCTTGCAACTTGATCTCTAAAAGCTGAATCTTTTAAAGTATCAATTGATCTTCTTGAAATCATTGAATATAAAGTATCAGATTCATCAACATGACGACCCCAAATTGGTTGTTGACTTGATGGATCTTCTAAACGAACAGCAACACCTGCAGCAGTTTGACCCTTTTTAACTTCTGGAACAGATTGATGATTAATTTCTAAAGATGCAACTCTACCTAATACTAAAACGTTTCTTTCCTTTGTTGTTGGATCAGTTCTAACAGCACAAATTGGTGTACCAATTTTTAATGTACCTTCAATAACATCAACACCAATAATCATTGGACCACGTTTATTAATAATTTGTAAAGTTTGTAAAACACATGGGAAAATTGCAAAATCTAAGAAATCTTTACGACGTTGTTCTAATAATTGATTTTGATAAGCTGTAAAAGAATCAAATAAATGATAAATAATATCAGCATTAAAAATTTTAATACCTTCTTGTTCAGCATATTCTTCAGCTTCTTTATCGACTTTAACATCAAAACATAACATGATTGCAAATTCTGGTGCTTTATCTAACATTGTTGTTGCCTTCATAACATCACGTTTAAATACAGGACCTAAACCAATTGACATAACAGGAATTTTCATATCTTTTAAGAAATCTAATAAAGCTTCTAAAGAACCTAAAGTTGATGCTTGAACAACAACACCTTTACCAGTGGTATCAACAGAATCTAATAAACCTGTCATATCATCCATAACGTCATCCATTAAATCTTCTTCATCATCATCAGGTCCAATGACTAATAATCTTGAACCTGAAACTGCTTTTTCTAAATCATTTGCAGCAATTTTAACACCTAAAGCTGCTTTAACTTCTTTGTGATGAACATATTCAGATTTTAAACGTAATTCACGTAATGGTTGTGGAGTTAATAAAGCTCTGATTGTTGTCACAATTGGACCGTTCATACCACATAAGACAATTCTATCACCTTCTCTTAAATAACCATTTGATAAGATAACATCAATTGTTGTACCAAAACCTTCAACGACTTTAACTTCTAAAATTGTTGCTTCGACATGAGACAAATACATTAATTGTTTTGACATTCTCTTTTGTGTTAATTCTAATAATAACCATAATAAATCTGGTACACCTTCACCTGTTACGGCAGAAGTTGGTACAATTGAAACATATTTTGACATATTTTTATTATTAAAATATAATTCAGAATTTAAACCTTGTTCAGATAATTGAATTTGAATATTATTTAATCTTGATTGAAATTCATCTTTAACAGATCTTGATTGTTTTTCAAAAGAATCTCTGAAAGAATTATTTGGAATTGTTTGCCAATCATATAATCTATCAATCTTGTTCAATGCGACAATGAAAGGAGCTTTTCTATCTCTTAATAATCTAATTGATTCAATTGTTTGTTGTTCTAAACCATGCATGATATCAATGACTAAGATTGCAATATTACATAAGGAAGAACCTCTTGAACGTAAATTTGAAAAAGATTCGTGACCTGGTGTATCGATAATTAAAAGACCTGGAACATCAAAAGTTTGTTTTTCGAATTTTGACATTGTTTGTGTCTTTTGTTTGATAGCATCAATTGGGAAATAAGTAGCACCGATTTGTTGTGTAATACCACCAGCTTCACCACCTTGAACATTAGTTTGTCTAATTTTATCTAATAATTTAGTCTTACCAGTATCGACATGACCTAAGATACAACAAATTGGAGAACGTAAATCTTTATTTGGAGTAGTAGTACTGTTTGTTTTAGATGAAATTTCTTCAATTTTAGTTTCAACAACAATTTTTTTATCTTCTGAGACAGATTCAATTTTATTTGATTCATCTTGTTTTTCAATATCATTTGATTCATTTTCTAAAATAATTTCTTCATTTTCTTCTTCATCATCATCACCTAAATCTAAGTTTTCCCAATCATCAATTAAGACATCTTCATTATTATCAATTTCATTAGATTTATCTTCATCGTTTGAATTTTTGGAATTATTATCGATATTCTTATTATTATTTTGATTTTGATTATCATCATTTGATCTCTTTTTTTTCTTACCATAAACAATTTTTTTTGGTTTTTCAACTTTAGTTTCAGTATCTTTATTTAAACCAGCGACTTTAATATTACCAGAAGCTAAAAGAGCAGCACGTCTCTTTTCGATTAATTTTTTCTCTTCTTTTTGTTTCTTAGTTAATAATTTCCCTTCAGCTTTTAATTTTTCACGTTTAGCTTTTTCTTTTTCCTTTTTAATTAATCTTAAATTTTCTTTTTCTTGTTCTTGTTTGGCTAATTTTTCTTGTTCTTCTTTTTCTAATCTTTCTTCTTCTTCTTGAGCTAATCTTTCTTCTTCTTCAATTTGTTTTTTCAATTCTAATTGTCTCTTAAGAGCTGCTAAACCAGCAGGAATTTTTTTAGCTGGTTTTTTAGTTTTTGTTGTAGTCTTTTCAGAATTTTCATTCTTTTTTTCATTTGCTAAAGCTTCAACATTTTTTTTATTTAATTCTTTATTTTTTTCTTTTTGAATTTGTTGTTGTTGTTTTTTCTTTGCAGCTTGTTCTTTTTTCTTTAATTTTTCTTTTTCTTTCTTTTCTTTCTCTTTTTCTTTCTTTGATTTTAATTTTGGTTTACTATCTTGTTCTTCTTCAGCTTTTTTAGCTTGCTTCTGTTTTGAATTCTTTAATGCAGACATGAAATCATCAGCAACAATTGAATCATCATTATTATCACCATTTGTAATGGTTTCTTCAGTTACATTATCTTCTTGAGGTAAATCATCTTCAAAATCCTCATCCCAATAATTTTGTTGATTTTTCTTACTCTTTTTAGCCATTTTTAAAGATGGTATTAGTATGGTAATTTTTATGTTGTTTGATAATAATTTAAAATTGTGTGTTAAAGTTTTCTCTTATAAATAATTTTTCATTTCCGTTTTTGATTTTTTTTTTGTTCATGAAAAATTTTTTGTCATTGGAAACGAAGGGTGTGGGTCTTTTTGTCATGACAGTAAATATAATTTATAATGAAATTAGAGAATATATATATATATAGATATACAAATGTTAAAAAAATTGAATAAAATTAATCTGATCTTGCTCTTTTACAAATAGTTATTTTATTATTGAAATTTTTATCATTAATTGAACGTTTAGTCTTTGGAATATTAAATAGATTTATATTATTATTATTATTAAACATTAAATCTTTTTTAACTAATTCGCTATATGAAAGTAACCCACTCGACCAAAAAATTTTTTCATCTTTTAAATTATTATTATTTGGTAAAAAATTTCTTAGATTTTTAATAAATTGTAAAGCATCTAAAATATTTAAATTTGGTGATTTTTTTAACATTATTGAAATTAATAACGTAATTAAATTTTCATTATTTTCATTTTCTGCAAATATAAAAATTTTATTAATTTGATTTTGATTTTGTATCGTTAAGATATTAATTAAATCATTAAAATTTTTAAATTTATCAACGTTTTCTGAATTAAAGATATTTGTATTTTGATAAATTGAAATTGGTAAATGTAAGATATTGTTATTATTATTATTATTGTTATTATTAAAATTAAATGATTGATTAATTAAAAAATTATTAATTTTTGTTGTATTATTGTAATGATATAGATTAATTTTTTCATTTTGATTTAAATAATTAAAATTTGAATCGAAATTAATCATTAAGATTTCATCCTTTGAATTATATAAATTATTAATCTTTGATGAATTATAAAAATTTGCGATTTGTTCTGTTGGAAAATCAATGGCGATAAAGATTTTAATATTTAAATCTTTAATAATATCATTGTGTTGTAAAATTGTTTGTAAAGAACCAAAATAAATGTTTTTATCAAATTGTTGTGGTTTATATTGATTATGGACTAGTGAAGCACATTGATTATTAAGATAATTTGATCTCTGATCGATGTACATGATTGTATATTTATATTTATTAATAAATTTTTCCAAAATTTTTTCATTATAAAAATCATGTTTTTATTGTAATAAAAAATTTAATCAGTTAAATTTTGAAAAAGTGAAAAATTTTTGCGATGAAAAAAATTGCAACAAAATTAAAAAAAGCAAATTGAAAAGACCGAGAAATTTATTTAACAAATTTTTTATAAAGCAGAAGAATATTTTGCAATGGTGGGCAGCCATGATTATCTTTGTAAGTGAATGGCAATCATTTATGGTTTGTTTGTTTGTGTCGCGGGAATGGTTTATACCAGAATCAATGGTAGAGATACCAATATTAGCATGATATGATTGAAAGAAACAAACTTACATATTTATATATATGTATCCGTTTGCACGTGCGCAATGCAGGGGTTAGGGTCTGTGATACTGGGATAGTTTCATTAAGATGATTATAATTTATACACGTTTATTAGAATGAGGTACTTTTCCAAAAATTTGAAAATGGGGAAAATGTGATGTTTCATGTATTTGGAAACATTCTTAATCAATATATGTTCATCTTTAATAGTTTAAACATATTGATGAATCCTATGTAAACCCGTTCAAATCAGACTGATAAATATATGTGGTTTCTTGTTTTCATGAATTTTTAATTAATTTATAAATTTTTGGGGTCGTGCATGAATTTTATTTGTGTGGGTTTTGAATAAAAGATCTAAAAATACATTCGCTTATACACCAAAAACCCAATTCTGTTTACAATTATGAACTATTTACAAAATATCATCCGTAGATTCCGGTCTAAAGAATTCAGTTCAATCTTTGTACTTGAATCGATAATATGGCTAGAAGCATTCTTTAATTTTATTTATAAACATGGTAAAAAATTTTGTTGAATACTAAAGTGTGATTTTAAAGGTTTATAAATTTAACAGATACGAAATGTTATTGAAAGATTAAAGACTCCATGATTGTCAAGTAATATCCAGTTGCATACTTTTCTATCTTGATACTTGAAACGGAACTTGGCACTGGATGGAATAACAGCTAATGGTCCAAGGATTTTTATATACGTTAAGTAACGGGTCCTTTTTTTAAGAACTTGATCCTTTTGTAATTAAGATTATCAGGCGGTGATCCCTCAAGATATAAAATAATCCAAGAATGATAAACTCATTTTCTCAACTTTAATCTAAACAAAAGTCGTTAACTACGAGTGTAAGCTAATAAATAATAGTAAATGACCTTTACAGAAAGTAATGAAACTTTTGTAAACTTTTGTTTAAAATCATTTTTTTCACAAGATTATGGAAATTTGTTAATATTAGGGTTTTGCTATGAAACCCTAGTGAAAATTTTTTTTCATTAGATAAGAATTCTTATCATTACATAAAGAAATAGTATTATCTTGGTAAAATGTTTATTCAATTGAAAAATTTCAGTGAATTCGCTTACTACAAGACAAATATTTCTTGCATTATTATCATTTTCAAATATTTTGAAAAAAAAAAAACCAAAAACATTTATTTTTATAACTTTATAAAATTGTATTTAAATTATTTATTATTAAAATTTTTTTTTTATTATTATTATTATTATTATTTTTTACCACGTTTTAAACATTCTAATTCATTTTTCAATCTCATAACTTCCATTTCATATAATCTTTCATTATTTTGTAAATAAAGAATATAATCTACAGCTTTCTCTAAGATCATACTTTTATTTAATTTTGTTGTTGAACCTATCTTTGGTTTAATTGAATCACCAACTTCAAAAGCAGTTTGTGAAGATGCAACCCATGGTATAATTCTTTGTAATTTTGCAATTTTTGTATTAATATTTATACGATAACGTTTTTCAATTTTATTATGTGCTTGTTTTTGATGTTCAGTTAATCTTTTTCTTGGTTTTTTCAAATCATCATTATTAATTAATGAAGATTCATTTTTAATTATATTATTAATTGATAAGATAGGTAAATTATCTTGTGATGCTATAGATTCTTTTTTAATTTCTATGGGATTCATTATAATTTCTGAATTATTATTTGTAAAGATAGATTCACTTATTGGTGAAGCCATTGAAGAAGTTGAAGTTGAAGAGATTATATTTTCTAACGGTTCGAACCAAGCAGAGGAGTTTGTACCATCGTTTAAAGGTAATATATCATTATTTAATTTTTGTTGTGAAGTAGTATTTGTTTGTGGTGATTGAAACATCCATGAATCAAAAGTAGTTTGTTGATTATTAGCGATTATAGGATCCATTATGTTGTATGATATGATATGATGTGTAGAATATAAGTTTTTATTGTTATTAGAATATATGAATAATTTTTTGTTCTTGATGAGTGTATAAAGAGATGGCCAAAATTGTCTTGGGCCAAAAGTTTCCTCGAGAAAAGTTTTCGTTGTATTTATACTTTGGGACAATTCTGGAAAAAACAACGCACGCGGTTTGTACGACGCTTTGAGAAATTCTTGCACATGGAAGAAAAATACCGCGTGCAAGAGGAAGAGACCAGCATCCGTGCACCGCGGCCGCTCTTTCTTTTTGGCCCTGGGACAAACCCAAAACAGCACAAACGTGTCCCGATCGGGAAATCGTGTATCGGTGGGCACGCCGTCAACAACGTCTAGAAGGCCGCGGTTGTGCGGGGGTTTCTGTGCAGGAACCCGTCGCGGGCTTCTGTTAGGGTTCGGTTGCTTATATAAAACGTGCAAGAGAGATCGGCGATAGCAGAATAGACAGATAATCATAGTACGGTGATACTCACAGAGATAGTGACACTCACAGTGACACTCACAGAGATAGTAATACTCACAGTGACACTCACAGTGACACTCACATCCCCATGAATCAAACATGCCTGATTACAACGAACCTGAATGGATTCATCTGCTAAGCAGTACAGACTCGGAATCAGATAACGATACAGACCCTCCACAGCACAATATCTTCACTCATCACGATTACTACAATGAAAAACGTCAGAAACAGTTAATCACTGATCAAAATTTCTTAGATGAATATAAACGTATTGGTGAAAAGACATCAAATATCTTCAATAATTGTATAATCTACATTAATGGCTATACAAAACCATCAAGATTGAAATTACATAAACTAATAATCTTAAATGGTGGTAAATTTATGCATCATCTTACCGCCAAGAGAAATGTCACTCATATAATAGCCATGAATTTAACTTTAAAGAAAAAAATTGAATTTAAAAATTATAAAATTGTTCATCCAAATTGGATAATAGATTCAATTGATCAAGATAAATTATTACCATGGCAAGATTATAATATCTTAAATAATGGAAACAATTTCCAATTTAATAATAATATCAATTGTAATCATCCAAATTTTATTAATTATTATTTCAATAATTCAAGATTACATCATCTTTCAAATTGGAAATTATCATTACAAAGATTTTATTTGAAAAAATATAATTTTAAACAACCAAAATTACCTAAAAATTTTAAAATTTTTTATTTAGATTTTGATGCTTTCTTCGTTACCGTTTCAATTAATAAATTCTTATCAAATAATCCAAATTCAAAGATTAATTTAAATGATCCTATTGCAGTATGTCATGGTAATTTAAATTCAGATATTGCAAGTTGTAATTATTCTGCAAGAAATTATGGTATTAAGAAAGGTATGTGGGTTTCACAAGCGAAAACTTTGTTACCAAATGATAAGACTTTATTATGTTTACCATACGAATTTAATGAAATTGAAAAAATTTCAAATAAATTTTTCAATTATCTTTTCAATGAAAATGATAAAATTTCTATAGTAATACCAATTTCAATTGATGAAACAATTTGTATCATTAATATAGATAATTTACAAAATGAAACTATCATTAATTTTGCCAAATTTTTAAAAGATAAAATTTGGAAATTAACTAATTGTAATATTAGTATAGGAATAGCATCAAGTTTAATATGTTCAAAATTTTCATTAAAATTAGCTAAACCAAATGGTATATATAATTGGAATCAATATAATCAACCATGGAATTTATTAAAATTAAATGATTTACCTGGTATAGGTCATGCAAATTTATTAAAATTAAATAAATCTTTTAATGATAAAAATATTAAGATAAATAATTTAAATGATTTTAAAAAATTTTTTACTAAATCAAATCAATTAAATCTTGTATTAGGACAAAAATTAAGTGAAAAAATTTTTCTTTCAATTAATGGTAAAGATGATAAAGAAACATTAAAATTATTAAATGAAACTTGTCAATTATTTGATCAAAAATCTTTATCAATTGAAATTAATTGGGGTATAAGATTTAATAATAATCTAGAGATTGAAAATTTTTTAGATCGTTGTACAAGATATTTAATTAATAAATTAAATGAATTAAATAAAAAAGTCTTTCAAATTACAATTAAATTAATGAAAAGATCAAAGGATTCACCTATGGAACCTCAAAAATTTTTAGGTATGGGTAAATGTGATTCAATGACTCAATCAAGTAAATTAGGTTCTCCAACAAATAATTTTGGTATAATTTCCACTGAATTTAAACATCTTTTCAAATGTTTAAATTGTAAACCAATAGATTTAAGAGGTATTTCCATTCAATTTAATAAATTAATTAAAGATGAAAGTAAAGAAATCATAACGACACCAATAAATAATATCTCTATTAAAACACCAATTTTAAAATCAAATTATCAAAATTTAAAAATTTCACCAATTAAATATAAAAATTTTGAAAATAAAAATAAAAATAATTTAATTTCATCATTACAACAAGAATTTTTAAATGAATTACCAACACAAATAAGTAAAGAAATTAAAAATGATTTAATTATAATTGAAAAAATTAATGATACAAAATTTAATAGATTAAAACAAAAAAATGATTATCGTAATCAATTAATTAAAAATCAGGATAAACATTTTATGGGTAAAGAAAGTTTATTTAAGATAATTAAATTTCAAAAACAAACAAATTTTAAAAAAATTTGTCAATTAATTTTAAATTGGGTTAAAGAAACAATTAAATTAAATGGACCACATGAAAAAGATTTAAATTTATTTAAAATTTATTTACAAAAATTATTAATTTTAAATAAGATTCATTTAATCTTAAGAATTTCAAATTTAATTTCAACAATTTTAAAATTAAAATTTGATAAGATGAATGAAATGAAAGGTTATAAAGATTGGCAAAAAATTTTAGAAAATTTAATTATACCAATTTTAAATGAAAATAACAGACAAACTTTTCAAAATGAAAGAAATTTTGAAATTGAATTTGATATTTAAAATTTGAGATAATGAATTATTAAAATTATTACGAGGTGAATTATATAAATATTTATATTGTACTAGTTAATAATATGAAAGTTATTTTACAAAAACGTCAGCTTATGTAAATAATAAATAAAATTATCATTATCGATGAAAATCATTCTTCCCTTGAGTACAAAACTTAGTTTTGTATACTTTTTAATTATTGTTCTTGTAATTTCAATTATTGAAAATATTTTATT